>BGZK01002873.1:0-39043 GCA_005406025.1 Eumeta japonica | reverse complement strand
TTTACTTACGTTACACGTTCGTGTTTGGGTCACACAAATTCATATGTATACCAACTTTTCAACGTAATCAGTCCCGTGGATTCGAAGCAATTTAGTTATGACAGGCGGACAGACAGACACACAAGCGATCTTATAATGGTGCCATCTGTTTTGCGGAGATACTAAACCTTAAAAATGACCGTATATATCGTAATAAAATATGCTTCTTATGAGTTTAATAAAAAAAAATTGTAATTTTGAAATAATTAATTAGTTGGACGACATGCGGGATATCGGAAAATTACGATCGGAATGAGAAAAATAACATACAAATCGCTGTATGGATAGACAACTGGATTTTTTTTTGCTTTTGCTACGAAATACTAAAATGACAGAACACAATAACCACTCAAAGGTTACGTCTACCCTTGACTCGTTTTTTACAAATTGGTCAATTATTTCGTGAAAGTTAGCCTCCCGCGGCTGAGCCCGGCGATGCGAGCCTCGATTGCGAGTCCCACTAACGAGACTTCACAATGATGTACCTAAGCACTTCTTTATTATTAAATCAAGATTCCACTGCTTCCCCCCTAAATGTTTTTCCGCTTCTATGTTTTAATTAAATAAAGGCATCATTAATCCGATGTTTCCGATCAGCTGTGTATAATTACTAAGATTATTGAGCATAAGATTAATCAAATTTCAATTAATCGAGACGGATTATTTACTTTCTGAGAGGTTAATTGTAATTGAACCTTTCCTTAATTTTGTATTATAGGAGATTTTGATTATATCGAGCGTTCTCAGCTGAGTTTATGTTACAAATTTGATAAAACATTAAGTGAAACGCAAAAAGTGTTGCTTTTCATACATTTTTACATACAAATTTAAGGTAATTGTTATTCAATATTAAAATTCACATTTGGACTTAGAATACTTGCAATGTTTACTAATGTTTTCCAGCCGTTCTTATGTTAGATGCTCGCATGAAAGTAAGTAAATTTTTGAAAGAAAAAGATTTTTGATATTATGGTTGCGTTGATTATTAACATTTATTTAAAATCACTTTTAATTTAAGGCTCTACATGCCTGAAACACATACGATTTCTGTTTGCAATTTTGTTAAACACTCGGAGCCTGAGGACCGACGGCCGGATTATGTCGCACACTTACCGACTATAACCACGTGGCCTCCTTCTCATCGTCTTGTGCAACCTCGCGCAAATATTCGTTGTCCCTGCAGGGATGTCTCGCTCTCTGACAAAAAGCCCCTGTTCTTGAAGTCCTTCATTGTATTGAAGAGAAAAGGCAGATCCCGAGGACCCGCACCATGGGCTTCCCCAAGTCTAATATCCATGGGGCTATCTTAAATTATTTCCCCTCTGTAATGTTATAAGTAAGCCGACGTCAGGTGTCTAACAAAAATATATTTGCGTGTTTCCGTTCTGATTCCAGAAGAATTGTGCAGTGTTCCACGGTTCATCAACACTAATCTAAGTTTGCACGACGGTTGGCAGTGAGAGGTCATCGCTCATTACGACCGTTGGAGCCGTTGCTCTGGCGGGGTGCATCTTCGACGTGTGTTGTCGTAACGTTCATCGAAGTGATGGAATTCAGCCAACCATTTAACAATTTGACACAGATACTTTTCTTATCGAGATTTTATGAGAGATATCTGCATAAGACAAAAGATCAGAGCGTGGGGGAGCAAACATTTTGTCCCTGCTGATGGCGTTCCAATTACTTAGTGCTTTTGTTTCATGCAGTCGTAGGTCCTCAGTGTCATGACGACATAATCATATTCGATGTTTTATATAACGGCGCCGTGCGATCAAATATTCGGACAGAAAATCAGCAATTTAAGCGGAGTAAAAGTATACTTGACGCCCGATAGATAGAGGAAGTATTCGATTGGCGGACTTGGGGAGTGTCGCATTACATATTCGTGAAATCATAAGCCTCTGCTTCGTACTTAATTTTGAGTTCATTGGAATTGGAATTTCCATTACAACAAGGACGCTTACAGCAGAACAACACTATTTACTAATTTTTTTGCTTTTGCAGTGGTTTTAGTTTTTACTATGGAGACTGCGATGGCTCCTTAAATTTTACAGCCCATTTTTCGATAAGAATCTCTGCTGTGTGTGAAATCAAATAATCGTAATGCTATATTTAATTGAAAGCGAAGGAAACTTCAAATCGGTTTCTCAATTTCATCGATTTGATTTAGTTCAAGTACATAAAAATGAGAAGTGTCATCTAATTTTTCACTCAAAACGTTTTAATTTTATTACACAATGCTGAACGCCTTAATTTATTTTTTTCATTTGTTTCTATAATTAGAAAACGGAAAAATACTAGATTGCAAAGGATTTCGTTGAACAAGACCAGATTCCTTTATATAAAAACTTCATTGCCTTCACCGAGTAAAGTTCTTCCCCTTCTTGCAGATGCTTTCTTTGATGTACTTTGACTTGGTTATTCTTTCTCTTTAGGAGAAAACGAGGAATAAATGTTCAAAATTGTACATTCCCGTGCCCGCATGTGTGAGCTGATGTGTAAGCAGGTACCGTAGTCTTTTGCCAAAATGTCGAAGAGCAAGTACTTCAAAGAAGATAACTGCGCTGATTAGTACATCTAAATATCTGGATGATACGATGAAAAGTTCTTCCTTAATTTGGAGATGTGCCTTGTGAAGTTCTGAGATTGTAATGCAACAGTACGCACTAGCCGCTCTTCTACAGAATTTGTAGTCCAATCCACCGAAACTAGACATGAAATACCGTTTTAATTTTTTAAATTACCTTTTGCTTGCTTCTAACGCAGACAGTTACTTATCAAGTGTCTGTGTCACCTTTTAGGGCTTTAAAGAATTTTGTTTGTTTTGAAAGTATTCCTCTTGTGCCGCGTGTGTAATTTCGTTTATATTAAAATTTAATGTAGGTAGATATAAGAAAATATTAGAATAAAATACATAAAAAGAGACACTGGTGTACATGCTGATACTTAGTAGTTTCTTAGTAGATTATGGACTAATAAAAATTGTTTTGCGAACAAAAAACTAAAGTAAAGTTTTTTTTTCAGACATAACAATACTCACATATGATATATCTTAATTCACTTGTTTAGAGATTTCCAAAAGATACATAACCAGAATATACAAAAAGAGTATGTACACCATTTAACTTTACTTGATAAATCTTTTGTTATTATTTTTTAGGACCATTGTATTATAAGCGATTCAAAATGATGTAATATTATGCGAACATAACTCATATTGTATATTTTTTAGTATTTGTTACACGTAGAATATATATTCTACGTCGTTATCAATTAACTGTCCTAAAGTATATGTAATGATAGTAACGATAAGAGTTAAAGTTCACGCCGCCGTCAGATATCGCAATCCGTCAACAGGCGATAATGACGCCGTTCGCTTCAATCGCTACACAATGTCCGCGCCATGCGTCCGGTTAATTTTATTCCTCATAACGGCACAACTGCTGTGGGCCACTTCGGGCGAGGCGAAGAGTTTGATTGATTCAATATTCCGCAATCCTTACGAAAGGGTGAAGGAGCACATCAGAGATAAGGCGACCGAGAAACCAGCCTTCGACAGAAATGACCCCAATTACAAACAGGACGAGCGGATGATAGAGGCGCGCTACAACGTGCCCGACAGGCCGTGCCGCGCCGGCACTCGGCGCGACATCACGACCATGGTCTGCCGGCCGCTTTGGAATTAAAATACGGTGCCGTTTAATCGTGCTCGAGTATGGATGTGATGAGAGTCGTCGTCGTCGTTTCGTTGGTGTTGTTTATTTTTGTCGTTCACTCGGAAACCGCCGTGAAAGTATTCGATTGGCGGAAAAAATTGGAGGAAGCCACCACAGCTGTGTACAAAAATGGACAAATGATTCGTGTGCCTACCATAGCGTGTGAGAATGGGTATCTACGAGATGTTAACAACATATGCAGAGAGCCGTTTTGAAGTCGTATAGAGTATTTATTGTTTCTAAGGCGCATATAAAAATGGAAATTCGATTTGTGCCACCAAGGAGATATCGCGTAATAAATATCTCTTCGGATTGGAACTCAGTGATAAGTCAACATCTACATGCACGTGAAATGCCGTAATTTAGTATGAAATAGGCGTTTAATACTATGGAGATGGTGAAAATGTGTGTCTCCTTCTTGATATTGTGCTGTGCTGTTGTGGTCACGTCGGGCGCGAACAGAAAGCATGCGTTCAACTTTCGTGATAAACAGATGTCGACGACGACGGAGGTGTATTTGGGCGGGAAGGTCATTAATATGCCCATCTTAAAGTGTGCAGATAACATGTTACGTGATAAGTTAGGTAATTGTAGGCTTAAATTTTGAAGAAATGCTATATTTTGGTTTTAATTATATTACAATAATAAAAATGTGACAATAGATGAATAAGAAATATAGATATGACACATAATGTACATCATTCAAGTTTCCGGTATTTTATCGTTTTCGAGGAAATGTGATAAGGGGTTTTTCACCTGCGGCAATAATTCATATAGAGATTAGTTATCTAGATAATATTAATACAATATTTCTTAGAAAAGGTCATAAGTTTGTTAATCGATGACATTCTATAATTTTAATACTTTGAAATATTAAATGTAATTCTATAATGCATAATAATTGTGTAAAAATTAAAAAAATCACTCTTAGATGCTGAGAACTTGACCTGGAATCTAACGGCATTGTAAATATTAAACAATATATGCACTAATTAGATTTTGATATGATAAATTGTGTTACTATGAGTATCCACATATTGCATATTTTAGCAGTGTGATTCGTAAGAAATCGAGTAATGAATGTCAAAACAATTTGATTATATATTTGCAAATATGTAGCTAAAGTTTAAAGCATCAAATGGAAATTTAGATATTGTTACTTTTTTCAAATATTAATGTATATTTTATTCATAGTATAGTCAATTAAAATTTCTATGTTTGCATTTATAGTATAAAATGATTTTTTTTTCATAATAATCTTAATTTTCTTTTATCTTAAGCACATATGCATTCGGTACTCTGTTCTTCAATTAATTACTCTTAATATTTATAAAACGTATATCTATATACTTAATTAAATTATATATTGTATATTCTCTTTAATTAATCAGTGCCTAGATTTTATTATTTACATCTACAATATATAATGACTTATTCTTAAATAATAGTAATATTTTTTGTATGAGGTAGCTATGCTCTTATAATATTTGGTATGTAATCTGCTCATTATTACTTACTCTTAGTATTCATGAAGATATGTGTTTTTCTAGTTATTAAATTGTACATCCTAAACTCTAATTAATTCATTAATACCTCCCGGCATTAGATCCATCTTTATTTATAAGGTATCACTTCTTTGTTTATAGTTACCTTTTTATCTAATTTAACTTCTTAATTGTAATTGCTACTGCAATATTCTATCAAAAGCCTCTCGTCATTGTTACTTTTTTATATGTACAAAATTCTTGTCGTATTGAATTGCAGTACTCAAGAATTACAGTATTCCAAATTTGAGTAAGCATTAGTAATTATTGAAATTGTGAAGCCTACGGCCATGGGATCGTTCCTTAATAGTCGATTTGCAGCTTGATATCTATTCTTATTTCCTTGTATTACGACGGTATAATAAAATTATAATACATTTAAAAAAAAAACAAGAATATCCCGTGATCCGATCTTATTCCGTTTCTCGATAATTGAAATCCCCTTTCAACTATATTTTAAATGAATTATAAAGGTTTCTCCTTTACAATTCCAATTACACATGCCACCCAGGTAATCATCATGTAGATTACGTACCTTACAATATGTTATTTGATGGACTTGAAATGTTTCTGGTCAGGGAAAAGATTACAGAATTGGAGTAATATTACTCCATATCTCGCTAAGAATTTTAAGTTATTGCTTTTACTTCTATTTTAGAAAATTGAATTTTCAACAAATGTTGACTTGACGCTATTTTGATAGTTTTTTGCATATATTCGTATATCTGTGTGGGTATGTGTGTATGTAAGCCCGATATATGTTAGGCCATATACTTATAACTTTTGAAAGGACCAATCGTTCGGAACAAACCATTATCGTCGTTGATTCAGTAGCTGGTTAATGACCAAAGTAAGGTTCAACGACAGCGATAAAGTGAACCAACTAACGTATCATGTTGTGCTTCGGCGAGTGGTTAATGTTCGTTTATAAGAGACGCAATGACGGAATTCTCGTAATACTTATGTGTATGCTCTTCTCGGAACTTGATGTTTGTTGGTGAATTGGCTGGATCTGTGGGGGATTGTTGTGTCTTAGCCCTGGGTTTCTCCGTCTTACTATTTGTCTTTCTTTGCTGCGTAACATTGACCTTACTACCCACTTTGTAACTCGATAGGTTATCAGCGGCCCTATAGACATTGCAATGCGGAGCGTCTTTGTACTAGACCAATTTGTGTTCTGATTTGTCCCACAATAACAACTATCACTGCAGTCAATCTCAGTAGTACATTGTGCTTGTGTTCGCGACGGAAACGTTTCTGTGCACCCCAACGTACACACGGCGTGAATATATTCACTATCTTATTATCAGTCCTGTAGTTTGTATAGACGAGTTTCGAGCTCTTAGGTCGTAAATAGAAAACATCGCTTTGTTGGTAAAATTTATAGCGAAATGTACATATAGTTTTTGTACGTATGGGTTTATTTGTAAAAAAATCCAAAAGTGCACGCCTCACCGCGGTCATTAAGTTCTAAAATAAAAAAATTCAATAGAGTTTTTGATAATGAAATTTCAAATAAAATTTTTATCCAATTCAAATTTCGCGCCATTTCGTGAGATATTTATAATGGCGCATGCGCTGATCTCAACTTTTCACATATGGCTTAAGGTTAATTTTCATTTGTATATAAATATAGATATACAAACACAACCTCAACGCTCCGCTTGTGAGGCGTGCAATACACAGTAGTTTTTTAGTTTTTTGTAAATTATAATTAAACGACAGTACTTAGAATGCTAATATTAACTAGGAATTAGCACAGGGTATAACTTTATATATTAAAAAAAAGTAATCCGGTAAGATACATTTTTCGACCAATTTCTCTGCCATATACATGGATCCATAAATACAGACTGACGGACGTCCAACAAGGATTGATTTTAATGTTATTATTTACTATATTAAACAAAATAATTATTTATAAAATATACCATATGTGCTAGACAGATTATTTAACTTGATATTAGTGCACTCATATTACCCTGTAAATGTTATATTAGTAAAAAAAAGCCATTTAAGTTTTGAAAGACTGGGTTTTTTGACATGTAGAGAGTAGAGCAGCACCTCAACGCTCCGCTTGTGAGGCGTGCAATAAAGATATGAGTTTGTATGACTTTTACTTCCGAAATGCATTGAACACGTGTGCAGTTCAGTACTACGGTAATCCCTCAGAGGGCCGACAACGTGACATAGATATTGGCGGCGCTCATGATGGTAGGGCTGCCGACCGCTGACGGTAGTCGTTCAAGGGCGCCAGATATCGGTGCCCGTTACTGTGGTGTCCAGAACTGAGGTAAAAAATTAGCATTTCTGTCCCGACGGTACAACTTCCGATACGGTTTCTGACAAATTTTGAGATCCGGGCCGCTTCAATTCGATTGGTCTAAATTCGACCCGTCTAATTGGTCATTCTTTGAAGGACGAATCCGGAAATTGCTGGAAAATGTATAAGAATGCAGCTGCATGCTGAATTCAGTCTGCACTCCACTGCACTACCCCAGTACTGCATTTAGTCTACAGTCTACTACAGTACATAGCATAGGTGTCGGCATATCGGAAGTGAAGCTCTGCACCTCTATATACACCTAGTGTTCAGAGGTATTATTTCGGCGACCTAAGTTGACGAGGCGCCGCTCCTGCGAATAGTCAGCTTATCAGCAAAATCAAAAACGGGCTGTTAAACGTTCAGTAGGCGTGTACCAGGTCCGTCACAGCTTGCATATGCTCGCTTTCAAGGCAAGGGAAGCACGTCATTTGCTTGGGTGGCAGTAGAGTATCACTACCTAGCCTATGAAAAGCTATCGTGCCCACTGAAACTTTCCAGTGATATTTTTCAGCGATTATTTTGACGCAGACTCTGCAGTGACTTTATTACTTCCCTAAAAGATGATAGGGTTTTTTAGAAAAACTTTTATAATTGTTACACTTTTATATTTCCTAATAAGAAATTTTGATCAATTTTTTTTTACCAACATTTATTAGACGAAAAATAAAATTTAGATATATATTCTCAGCTATCTCTCTTTCTTATTTAATTAATAATTACGTTATTTCATTACAGTAATTAGGGCTTTTATTATTTGTCATATGGTAATAAATTAATACCGAATTTAGATGAACCATATTATAAAGAGCGTTGAATTGCTCCTTTCGATTATTTGTAAGAACTTGTTCTTGCTGATTAAAAACAACACATATACACAAAATAAAAAAAAAATAAAAATAAAAAAATATATATATATTAAATTCTGACTAATATACTTCATCTAATCTAAAACAAATCATATTGGCTTTCTGACAGTCTTGAAATCAATAAGATCTTGAAATCAATCTCATAAAAACAACATTATTAAATGTATGAAATAAATCTAATTAATACTCAACTCTAATACTTTGACAACAACAATTTGACTATTTATTCATTTTAAATGTAAGTAATTCAGATATAAATTCCATGGCGAGATTAATGCATTCCTTTGTGCTTCCTGTTGTGAGGCGTGCAATGTACTTATTCGTAGCACCTCTAAATATTTTCGAGTTTGACTAAAACGTGTATTCTAGCTTAAAATTTAATAATTATGAAAGGGATATTTTAGGGTAGAATTGCAAGGTAATCGTTTTTCAGATTTCTATTATTGTAAAATTTACGGTTTGTTATTTCATCTTTAAATTTGAAATAGCATTTTTTAAATTGTAAATTATTAATAAATTAGTTGATATTTCCATGAAAATTTATAGGAATTGAAATTATTAACTTCAGCTATAGAAATTGAAAAAATTTCAAGTATCACTTTCAAATACCAGTATCTCCGTTCAATTTTTAAAAATCGAATTTCTATCAGATCTTAATGTTTTATGGTTCTAAGTATCTGTTTTGTTTCTTTTTCCAGTGATGACTGTGTATATGTGTATACGTGTGAGTGCGTGCGGGCGTGTGAGTACGTTCATGCGCACATGGGTGCGTGTGTGCATGTGTGTCTGTGCGTAAACAAAACAATTAGTCACTTGTTCATAAATGTTGTGAAATGTTTACTTTTAAAAGGACTAATTGATTGAAACGTTGTTTGCGGCATTAGATAGAGGTATACTCTGCATAGACTTCTTAAACCGATTTGCTAATGTATTTTTTGAAAAATGTAAAAATAAAATGTTCAAAAAAATATTTTTTTAAATTGGTTTTAGACTACAGTACCGATCAATACCGAAATACAATCAGCTTTATTCTTCAAAAGTTCATTGATTGCCGCAAACTGTATCAAAAACGATTGATATCTTTAAGTGATATTGCATGACTGCACGTCATGCGAGATAGTAGGGGAACGCATTTGTTGGAAATTTTAACACTCTTGATACACTGGTAGATGTGACTATCCGTATTTTCTTGAGGATGTGCTGATATGGCATGAAACGTACGTAGAAAGAACGATATAATTATTTAATGGACTAAATAAAGTGTTAATACTTGTTTGGGTGTTCGATATCTGTCAATCTTCCTGAATCAATATTCAGTTCATTGGTTAGGAATTTGTAGTGGGAGGACAGATTCGAGGGTCAGCGGCGGGTTGCTAACTCCATGTTCACACATGTTGCAGATAATTATGGATTTTCGCGAATTAACACCTCACAAGCTAGAATATTTAAAAACGGTAGAAACACGTACCAAATAGCGTTCTTTGAAACACTTTTTTTTTTTTTTAATTACTGTACCGATTAATTGCAAATTTTTTTTTAAATTACTGTACCGATTAATTGCAAAATATGATCGGCCTTTTTCTTCAAAAAATATCATTGACTGCCGTACGCCACATCAAAATTGGTTAGTTTGTTAAATTCGTAAAAAATGTCTTCAACATTAATGGTAAAATTCTTATGTCATAATTTTAGTTGCTCGGTCAAAACTGAATCGTATTGCAAATATATGCAAAGTCGATCAAAATAAAACGATGCGTTTAAAATACATTGCAGCAACAAAACAAAACACCGCTTTTTTTTTAAAGCTCTCAAAACATATTAAAATGTTGTGGCTGAAAGCTCAAAGACCTAAAATAGATTAATTTATTGCTAGTTACTTTCTTGAATTCTTTAGTATAATCGTCAACCGTCTTTCAAATTTTCGAGCTAACAAAGCTTAAAAACATATCTACAATTATGGTGCACAACTTTTCTATACTTAAATTCATTGTGATGCCGACACTAGTTTCATAATGATGTCACAACACAAAAATAAGTAACAATCCACACAAACTAAAACGTAATCTACTCCCAAAAGAGTTTCATTTTCAAAAACCGTAACTGTTTTTTTTAACAATTTTATTACAAGTGGTTATATCCAAAAACTTTCAACATGAACTACGTATATGTTTAATACATTATATATGTTCTTTTTTTGTAATTAGCTGCTAGTGAAGAATTTAAATCTGTTTATTTATATGCAAGGAGTGCTCTGGAGGAACTTAGAATTAAAGAGTATTATTATTATTTTGAACTTGTATTTATTTAATGCAACTTTCAATGACATTTTAATGCTATGGTTATCATTTGCCACTTGTGAAATCTTTTGAGTGCAAACGTCCTATTCAGTGTCGAAAAAATAAAAAGAGGTCCGGTCCCAAGCAATATCTTAATTGTTATTACAGAGAGGTATACATATAAACCTAAGTAATAATAAACATTATAGGTTCTGATGTACGTCATGTTTGTCGTTAACTTAGTAAAAACCCTTATCAATTTTCTGAAGAATTACTTCAAGGATTCAACAAGTGGAGCCAGCAGGGAGTGGCGAAGGCCGAGGTTGTACGTGACACGATACGGGGTTTCCCCGGTGACGCAGGCGCCGGTATGCGAATCATTTCGATTAGACGTAGTTACTTCAGACTAGGCCGTACAAGTTTATACTAGTGTCTACGCATTCATATTATGCTGTAGCGTAAAATTACGTTCGGTTTTACTTTTTATTGAATTCCGTTTCGTATGATTTTTAAGTCCATTCCTGCACCACTCAAGGAAGCAATATGACATTTAAAATATCTAAATTATCATATGGCGCGAGATAACCTTGATGTTATCGACCTTGTAAATGAAACTCACTCAAATGATGCGCCATCTTAAAAAGTAACGTGGGAGCGAGACATATATAATTTTCTATATCGAAACTGTATAACCGTCTTGTTCTTTCTACTTTAAAGATATAACACGAACTTTAAGTGTCCTTTATCCACTATAAGCGTAAGTCAATTATGATGAAGCTGTCAAAACACAAAGTTTCTTTTAGTGGGAATTCATTCTTTCGTAACATATATGACATAAAAGACAATTTTCAGTGGATTCATATAGAAATCGAACTAATGTACTTAGTCTCATTGAGGGAATTTTTAAAAATTTTGCTATATTATGTTTCCGGTAATTGAGTGGATTCAGAAAATACCATTCGTTGAAAAGTTTATGTATATACTATACTAGCTGTGACCCGCGATTTCACCCACCGTTTAATTTAAATGAAATCGCAGATAAGCCGTCATATAATTGTCTGGGTGAAACGTATTCTCTGAAATCAATTGCGACACCCTTAAAAGTTTGCCCTGCGCTTTATTTATAGCGACTGCAAACGATACCTTCACGGGAAATTCTACACTTTCAAAACTATGGTAAATCTAAAGATATCATAAGAAAACGAGGTATCAGTACCGTTTAGCCAACTTTTGACTCAGTCGAAACTTTAGCCACCATGGCATTATTTTTAAGAAATTTCAGTTGTAGGCTAGTTCCGTTATATTACGTTATAAATTTGTCGGTCTAAGGTTTTGTAATAAAAAAATGGGAGGACAAATTTTTAATTACAACGAGTGCGGTATCGGGTAGCCTATAAGAATTCAATGAATGCTTTTATCTTTTATATGGAACAACTATGCGATGAACCATGATTTCCGATTTCGATCCTGGTCTCGCTCTCAATTCTGATCCTGATATCGCTTTCTATTCCAATTCCAGTTTCGATATAGATCTCGATTCTGAATTGGAATTTCAATAACATACTCTTACGAAAATCGAAAATAACGGTGGTGGGTGTCGTTATTTTTTATGATTGCCCATGCTCTTCACCTCGATCCTGGTTATGCTCGAAATTACGACCGATGTTAAAACTGATCCGCCATTGAACATTGCTGTTACCAATAACCAATGGGCGCAAGTGAGGAATTCACCCTAAGTTCACGCAAGCGAAGCCGTGAATAAAAGTTATTATCTTTATAAATCGTAACCTATATGTTATTCTGATGTATACAATACACGATGTACATATTACTGTATATAAGCTATCGCCATATTAAACATTTCAAAAATATTCACGTATTATTTAATTTATCAAAGTGTAGGTATAGTCGCGTCAGGCTTTTGGTCCCCCCTCCTGTCGGGTCTGTCTTTCATTCATAATCCTGAACTTGAACATCATCCAATGAAATAAATATTTTTTATTACATAAAACTGACTTTTGTTTTTTCTTCTTTTATACATAAAAAGTTGCAGTATCTTTAATTGTGCTGTTTCTATCTGGCTAGTTTTTATATCATTAAATAGATAATATTTTAAAAAACGGAAAAAAAAACGTAAAAACGGTGTCCCGCCATTTTTCTGTTGTTTTCCTGTCCATAAAAGTGAGTGAATCTAACATAGTGATTTGATACTTTTTTTAAATTTTATTATAGAAAAAGGAAAAATGCCATACAAGCCGCGATAGAAAATTGCGACGTTTATGAACCTAATGCAGTGTCGGTGAGAGTAGTAATTAAACATTTTCAAACATTTTCAGTCCGATCATTTTGTTGTCAAAGATGAACCTCGCTTTAGTCGACCTGATACTGATCGAGCATTTGTAATTTATTAAAATACACTTGATTGTATAATAATTTCGAGTTGATTTACAATTTATATTATTGTATATTCTACCCAATTTTCGTCTCGATTTTTCGTTATTAGCTATTCATAGAATATGTATCTAGCATAAATTTGGATAAGTGCGACGATAGTTTATACTGAATAAACTATTTTTTTTATCTAACAAACTGCTATTATATTATTATAATTTTTGGAAATATAAAAATTCTAAGGAAGGCAAGATAAATTAGCCTACCTACTTTGATTATAGACATTGACATACAGACAATGATTATCTATTTTTATCTACACGTATCTCTATTTATTAATTTCAGATTTACTAAACGTAGAAACCACTAAAAAATTGAGAACCTAAATAAAACAAGTTTGAAGGGTTGTTCTTTAGAAGTGGTAATTAATAAGACTTTCATTACTTATTTGTTTATGTGACATTATGTGTTGATATATTTTTATGAATGACGACTATTTCATTATCTAAATAGATCGACAGAGTCCTATAACATAAAAAAACTCAGTAGTCCCATGCGATTTTAATCTACTAAAACTATTCTCATCGCTATATTATTTCAGGTTTTTTTGAGTAGATTACCGTTTATACCGTAGATAAAATCATTGTAATTTTATGAAAGTTCAATTATGATAGATTGGTATTTATATTCTGTGAAGGTTGCAGGGCCTTCATGAAATGTGAATTTATTCCATTAACGATATTATTAAGAACACACATGTTTATGTTTTACGTTATCTATGTACGACTTCTCGGAATTCTCGCTTCGTTTAATAGTAATGTTTATTGACAAGGAGAGGTCATAAGTTATCGATTTGTGCGTTATATCGGCGTCAGTTACCATTAAATCGCGCCAAGAACAGACGTTTGGGTTAAAAATGAAATTTTCTATCTCCTTATTGATGATTTGCCTATCATTCATATTAGAGAGATACTTGGTACAGTCAGGTTTAGTAAGTGAATTTCTTCACGGCGCCCATAAAACCGCACATAAGGTTACGAACGACGTAACGAGCATAGTATTTCCAGGAAATTGGCGAGAAGAAACTCAAACGCCGGATACCACAAGCAAGACAGAGACTGAAAGCACTACTGTAAAACAACTCGGTGAAGCTGCCCCCGAAAAGTCACCAGAAGGACCATCAGAAAATAAAGTTCCGGAACCTGAGACCGATTCGTCTACCGTCGCCAGCCATACGCCGTCTGTGTCTAGTGTCAGCATCGGATCCCAGGGTACGGTTACGGAACCCACTGCCGCATCTGGTAATGGAACGGTTACATCGACGGAAGGGCGAGAAAATTTCGCGGGCGGTTGTCTGGCGGGATACATGCGGACACCTGATGGGCGGTGCAAGGTTGTCGCTTAGACGGCCACCGAAATCTCTTCTTTCTTTAGCTACGTGTGTTTGATGTATCATTTTGCTATTATTTCATGTTAATATAAATCGGTAATAAAATAGATAGTTAACAGGCTTCTCAAATTTATTAATCACAAACTTAAGCTATACCGAATTAAATTCGAAAGCAAATGTAAGCATAAAATATCTGGTGATTTATGTTCTTGTTGATTAATTTTTTTCTTTTTTTATATTGATTATTTTGGAAACTAAGCTAAACTATTAGAAATTAACCGTTGGTGTATATATTATTTATATACTGTATACTTTAAATGTGTTTAGTTTACGACTTTTTTTGCGATAGTAATTATTATGATGTTACTTGAGTAGATTTTGTATACATTCAGTTTTAACGATACAGTAAAATTGTAGTCTTGCAATTATTTAATAGTAATAGAAAATATTTGTTTGAATGTAGTTTTTTTTATATCAGTATTTGAATTTAACTTTTTAAGTGGAGAAATAATTAGTTAAATTAAATTGCTATGAAAATACGTCATGACCTTTACAAATAGATCGATATTTGGTCCTCGGTCATTTTTTCTGTCAACACAACTTCGTCGGATGCCATAAAGTAGATTAAAATTGAACAACACGTTTGAAATATTGTAGTTAAAAATTGAAAAATGAAGCCTTCTATACATATATAACTTTATAAATTCGAAGAGCTCAACCTATTATAATTATATTCTTGGGCTCCGAAGACTTGAAAAAGCATTAAAATCAAATTTTGAACGCTTTGAGCTCGAAAGTAGTAAGAAGTTTCAACGATGGCCTGTATGGTCAACCGTTTTACAGATTTTTTGAGTTTGAATGCCATTAGGGGTAAATGTATTTTTTGTGCGGATGGCGTTGCTCGTGAGTCGCAATCCGTGCTCTTGCACAGCAGACGTCGACAGAAGAAGACGATATCGGGCTCCTCTGTGAGGCTGGAGCTTAGACCATTGCTGAGCGACTCGTGGCTACCGCATAAAGTAAAATTTATTTCAGTTCTTTGCCAATACCAGTTGTCAACCACCATTTCTTCGCTCGTACCAGCCTGATTGCTCGAGCTGAGAGCTAGTCACGGCTGAATACCTCTTCCTGTACCTACAGCCAAATTTTCTGTTATGCAGTAATTTTTTTATAATAAACGATTTTTCTTAATCATAAATAATTTAATAAAAAAATATTTAAAGTTGCTTCACCACATACTTTAATATGTGATACATTTATCATTCATATTTTACTGAAAAAAATGATTACAATATTTAATCTTTAAATAATATAATTCTAAAACAAGAATATAATTCTTGTAAACAATATATAAGGTTAGGGAACGAAATTTTCATCGTATTTTATTTACATTTAATTATAATATATGGACATAGTATATTTCCTTTCTAAAATTGAAAATAAATGGCTTAACCAACAAAACTAAATTCCACCTTAACTTCTAATTACGGTGGAATTTAGTTTTATTCCGATATAATATATAATTTTCTGGAAAAGGCGCCATCTGCTGTCTGCTTTCTGTTAAAATACATGTACCGGGAATAAAACTAGCAAATGCCATCTATAATGAGTTCTTTAAAATACCTACCTTATATAGATTATTTTCATTTTATGAAATAATCTGTTTTTATAAACTCTAGTAAGAACAATTTTTTCAATTTACCTATAATTAGTATACTTCTTCATATACTTCAACTTTACCCATACCTATAGCTATTAGATTACGGTAGATTAGCGTACATTTTAATTTTTTTTATATAGGAAAGTTACAATTATTTAAGTTTAGGGTTATCAGGTTACTTTACCAAAATCTTAGATTTAAAGTCCTTTATAAATAGGCTTAGTAACAATGAGAATTTGATTTTAGTATTTAAACAAAATCATGTTAATCTGCTCCACAGAATGAATAGGCTTAATATATATTTTTAATAACGACATATCCTTAAAATATCATATCTACTTTTGTTCTAACACGAATGTGATAAGGTTATTACTGTTATATTCACAATTTTTGCATTTAGCAATTTTTTTAAAAAGATTAAAATCGGAGCGGATGGTAACATCTTAACATAAGTCGATACCAAATTTTAATATTTTAAGCAATCGATGATTCATAAAAGCCTTCAAAAGGAGCGGATCGTAACTCCTTAAATAAACCGATATCAAATATTTTAAGCAATCGATTAAAATCGAAACCAATCGTAACTTCTTAAATAAGCCAATACCAAATATTTTAAGCAATCGATGATCATAAAATCCTTAAAATCGGAGCGGTATTGATATCTGTGAGCCGATATGAAAATTTTTAAGCAATTGGTGATTAATAGCGGATGATAACTCCTTAAAAGAAACCATTACCATATGAATAATAGGTGATTCAAAACAGCTTTGAAATTGTAGTGGATGGCAACTCCTTAAAATTAGCTTATGCCATAGGTTTTAAGTAATTTCTACCTATTTATATTATACATTTTAAACACTACCATAGTTATTTTCTTTTTAAATCAGTATGAGACAGTATACATGTGATTTTCGCTTGTTTATGTATGATAGTAGATTATCTAAATACAAGATTAGCACACCGTCGCACTTGCCTTTTGTAACAGTGTGTGAGGGAAGTGCTCCTAACAGATGAAGTATGTTAGTAGCAGACGTGTTGATATCCAAAAAATATATTTTTTTCAATAACTCGTTACTGCCTCAATAATGATAGGGTCGTTTATTTTCTTTTTTTTTTCTAATTTCATACTAACCTTTTCTTTTTTCTTATTTTAACTAACAAAGAGGGTGATGTAACAGTTCTTAAATTTAGTTTATATTTGTCTTTATATACATACTCAAACTGTACAATAGTAACCCCGATGGCGTTCCGACACACCCTCGAGCCCGCTCCACGACTTGTAAATTCTATTTTTAAGTACGAGAGGCAGATAAAACATTATTTTTTGTGTTTGAATGCCATCGGGGGTACATGTATTTTTCGGCTAGGTTGCCGCTGCTCGAGAGCCACCGCCAGCGCTCATAATCAGCGGACGTCGATGGAAGATGACGATGTCGCGATCCTCCGTGGGGTTGGCTTAGGTCCTTTTTGAGCGATTTGTGGCTAACGCTCGTTGTTTGCTGACTCCGAGGCTAATGGCATTTTACCTGACCAAGTTGCCTGTTCCCGATGCGCCCGTCGATACCGCCCGTCGCTGCTGATCCCAAGGTCTGTAATGCCTCCACTGGCCGTGCTGCCTGTCTTCGGCGTGCCTGTTGCTTCCGTCCGCTGCTGCAAAACTTCAAATAAATTATTTTTAACTTTGAGGGCTTGTATCCTATAGACACGAATGGCATTTCTGGAATCCTGTAAAAAATATCCTTTAAAGCCAACGAACCTGTGACAAGGCTGTCCTTAGAACTTTCTGACATGACATTATCGATGTGTTTTTCTTAGAATTCAGAACTGGCCTACCTACATAAGAGCTATCCTCTATCTAGCCTTAAGTTTGTTTTGAGATAATAAATTTCAAAAAGTTCCTAAACTCGGAGGCGTTGCTACCTTTTACCATATTTAAATCACTATCTATCTATCAATATTATTTTTGGCGAAGACGTATCAGTAATCATAGCTGGTGGCACTGAAAAAAAACTATGATCTAGAGTTTTTGTTATATGACTGAGACCAGTAGATGTCCCCTTATAAAAGTTGGAAGTAAAGGTTACGAGGTTTTTTCCCTCTTCCCTAAAACTAAGCTCAATATCAGCAGACCATTTATGTCATGCGAACTTCATGGTTAATCTTGAAACGATTTGAATCGGTTAATCCATTTCCGAGAAATTGATGAACGTACATAAAATACTGAATCACAAGTCATGTGCTGTCCTGCGTTGAAGATTACTGTGGTGTATGAGCGAAGTTCAGTGTCAGCGGAAACTCCACCGTAGTAATCATCATATATGAATGTATTATATTCATGTAAATACCTGACTTTCCTTGTTGACGAAAAAATGACTTTCTTTATTTTAAAGAAATCTTATTATATCGACATTCATCTAATTATTAAGAAGTGCTGTCCCTTCTATAATTGACTTAGATGCTTGAGGTGATATCTCCTGGATATAAATACATTAATAGATTGAGAAACTCACCTAAACTGACAAATGGATGCTTATAATTTTTGAGAAATTTCCTCGATTTTTTACGATTACATCTTCAAACCACAATTGTGGTGGCAATGGCACCAATTCATTAATATTTTTTTTCTAATAAAAATAAAGTCAGATCAGTTTAGTTAAGAAATCAGTGAACATATAGAATTATGCTTAATTTTAAAGTCCATTAAAAATTAACGTACATATCTACAATAATACAGCCCGGATATGAGAAATGAGAACAGGTAATTCATGTCTTAGAACATGCTGCTTTCAGCTTTTAATAAAAACACATCATGAGTTCACCGACTACAAGGGTTCTTATTGGTTCTACTGAACCCTTCGTGGACATTTTTACCAGTTTATCTTTATATAACAATGAAGCGACTCTCCAAAAAAGAAAAAGGAATTTGAGCTAGATAAAATTACAACAGTCATGAGCCATCGTCATCTTCGCTGTACTATTTAACTGTATACTTAGGATGGATCAGTTTACAGAGAGTATATTATATAGAAAACAGAGAAAGCTATTACATTTGCTATATTAGGAAAGGACCCCCGCTGTAGAGAAATTCTACAATTTACCACATTATTTGAAAATGCATTATTGTATAAGCCACTACATTTCTCATCTTATAGTAATAGTTGGGTTCATGTGATTTTCATTCCACTATTCTCCAGTTCCCCTGAGAACTGTAACACTTAACGTTCAAGATGTACTGCGGATGATATACAGTTTGACCATCCCCGACTTGCAATATTAATATTGCTATTGTCTGTGTTGCCGAAAATTACAGCAGTGTTTCTCATGGGTCGTATGCTGTACGGTGTGGTCGAAGCAGTTGAGTGACAACTCCGATTGATCCGTTTCAATGTCCCTAGTTTTGTTGTCTTCCACATGTCTTTAAGCGTAATGTTGCACACTGAGCAGAGGTCGTCAATTGCACTATTAGGGGTATGTGAGGAGGATGTCAAAAAAACTAGATATTTTAAAATTGTAATATTTATTACTAAAACTTGTATTTCCAAAGTATTCACCCTAAGCATATATAAATTTTTCCACGCGTTAAACCTCTTGAAAAGTATATCTGACTACTGTTTTTCACATACCTCAGAAATTTCGAAATTATAGACGGCCTGTGCATCTTTCATACTTTCAAATTTCTTGCTTTGTAAGTTTTTTTTTTGATTTTGAGAAACAACTTAAAATCGCATGGTACTAAATCAGGGGAATATGTTGGGTAAAGTAGGGTAGCCACATTTTTGAATGAAAAATCATGTATTCTGGCGAACATGAGCGGCGTGGCGTTATCGAGGTGCCAAAGAAGGTGCTGGATTTATAACTTCGGTCGCTTTCACATCAAGCTAATAATACTGCTAGGACACAAACTATTACATATCACTCAGAATTAATATTTTTTTGAAACTTTAGTATCAGAGTAACAATATGATCAGTCTTATTCAAAATGTGGCGACTATTTGTTTCTGTGTGCTTTGTGCACGACGTTATTTTGTTGGTGTTGGTTCATTTTTAAATCTCCATAAGGTTTTTGTCTGTATGTTTCGAATTTGTATAGACATGTTTGTTCGAAGTGGTATAGACATGTTTCATTACCATTAAGTACAATTTATACATTTTCTCTCGTCTCCGTCCTATTTATCAATCATAAATCGACACCAATTTATCCGTTGGTTTTTCTGATCATCAAATATTTGGGAAACAGAACTAGTGACCTATAATACAGATACTCTGTATCCCATTTAGGCACCAGTCTCTCACA
Organism: Eumeta japonica; assembly: GCA_005406025.1. NCBI lineage: Eukaryota > Metazoa > Arthropoda > Insecta > Lepidoptera > Psychidae > Eumeta > Eumeta japonica. Next base: position 18,541 of record BGZK01002873.1, on the reverse strand, counting down.
ATCCTAGGATAATCATTTATTTGAAGTGTACTTTTAGAGACATGCTGCCTCATCGTGGTGAGAAATAAATTATTATTATTAGTTTGTGCGGCACCTATCTTAAGCAACGCTTATGGAGAGAAAGAAGATAATTTGCACCACTGTTAATCCAATACCCAGTTCTCGCTCAAGCCCTATACATGTAATTATTCGGTTCTCTCGGATCAATGTTTCAACTGCTTAAACATTTTATTGAGTCACTGCATTTGATTGCCTGTTTTCTCTTCACATTCAAAGCTTTTTTTGCTCTATTATTCGCAGCAAACCAAATAAAATCTGTTGATTGCTAACAAACAGACTTGTCAAAAGTAGTAATCGATAGTTCAAAACATTGTTGGGACTTTAAACCTTTTTTGTAATCATAATAAATCATAGCGTGAAAATTACTTCGACTGAGTTCTATTGTTGCAAGCAAATTCTTACCATATTTTTACAAATTGAAGTATTAAGAAATATTTCGATTGAGATGTGTTCCATTTTCATCTTATTACTAAATAATAAGTACTTATGTGTATAATTTGCCCGAATTAAATTATTAAGCAAAGAGTATCTGATTACTTTTGACATACCCTTTGTACACGAGGCGCCTACTTCATTTCATCGTGTTAGACGGACTTCGATTACAGGAACCTACTAGTTAGCCCAGTATAATCGGTCTTACTACATAAATATCATTTTTTTTAAATGAACTTGCACTAAAATTGGTTGCAATCTGGCTTGATTGCTCCTTTTCTTTCTTTCTAATCATATAGGATATAATATGACGTATTTTTAAACTTCCTTCTCAGCGTTCTTCACGAAATACCTTTCTCTTAACTTTTATTAAGGTTTTGATAAAGCTAGAGTGCCCCATTATCCCCTATCTAACATACACATAGGTAAGACTATCACCTCTTTCCTGGTCTCAACCAATTTATTATTTTATATAAAATTTCTTTTTTTAAAAGAAAGTCTATGTCCTTCTATCTACCTCCATTACTACCTAAAGCTTCTACGGCTTTTACAAAATATGTCGCCATTCTGGCTTACTATTAATAGCCAATGAAATTCCATACACCGTCAATTATATCCCTTCATGTACCGACTTCACTTCATTATTTTCTTTAAGAGGGTTTCTAAAAAGAAAAATTAATACTACGTTTAGAGGTCCCAATGTATATATATTCTTCAAATCATATTATTGTAACGAAAGTGCCCATCTAGCTAACCTACCATTAACATATTTATTTTCTATTAACCAAATTTATGGTTTGTTACTAATTCAAATGTCATTCCCCAAATACATGGGTCGCACTATAAGTTTCTGGAACTGGCCACTTACATGAACAATGTTTAAATGTAATTTACTATATTTGAAAATGGAACTTTTTGGCTGTAGAATAAAGTTTGGTTCATCTAACTGTCAGTTGTTTTTATATTGTGGCGTCTCTTTAAAATCTCGTGTCTTCATCATTATGTGCTTCAAAAAAAGTGCAAATGTATTTTTCATACGCAATGTTTCTCAAGATATTTTCCGTTAGCATATTTATGATAACGAAGAATATTTTGAGAAAAATTTCCAAAAAATTTTAAGAAACAATATATTCATTTTTGATTATTTATAATAACTTTCAGTCTTTCATTCCAGAAATTTTCAGTGCGTCCTACGTATAGGACCTAAAATATTTCAATGCCCCTAAAACTCCAAAGCAAGTCTTATCTCTATGCTTTTTTTTTGCGCATTGAATAACATTTCGCTCTTCTAAATTCAGGAATAGAAGCTACGTTCACGTCACCCCAGCCCGGAGGCCGGACACTTTGCATGCCACTTGTTACAATAGTATTTATTGACATGTTTTTACAAATGGCGATTATTTTTAATATCGTCTAAACAAATCGACGGCATTATACAGCATTCGAAATTCAGCGGTTCAGTACGATTCGGATTTATTTAAACTATCTTCGCTTAGTTTATTTATATGATTATCCCAGTTTATTCCGCAGAAAAAATAGCATTTTACGAAAGTTTAATTAAAATTATTTGCTAATTATATTCTGTCAACTGCAACCTTTGTGAAAATAGAAACAATTCCGATGACAAGATTATTAGCACAAACATGTTTATATTTTACGTTATCTAAGTACGATTTTTCGGAATTATCGTCTCGTATAATATTTACTTACAAGAAAAGGTCATAAGTCATCGATTTGTGAGTTAAGTCGACATCAGTTACAATTAAGTCGAGCCAAGAACAGACGTTTGGATTAAAAATGAAATTTTCTATTTTTTTATTGACGATTTGCCTATCATTCATATTAGAGACATACTTGGTACAGTCAGGTTTAGTAAGTGATTTTCTTCACGACGCCCATGAAATCACACATGAAGTCACGAACGACGTAACGAGCATAGTATTTCCAGGAAATTGGCGAGAAGAAACTCAAACGCCGGATACAACAAGCAAGAATGAAACTGAAAATACTTCTATAAAACAACTCGGTGAAGCTGCTCCCGAAAAGTCACCAGAAGGATCATCAGGAAATAAAGTTCCGGAACCTGGGACCGAATCGTCTACCGTCGCCAGCCAGACAGCCAGCCTGTCTGTGTCTAGTGCCATTATTGAATCCCAGGATACGGTTACAGAAGCCATAATGCCGACCACTACCGCATCTAGTAATGGGACGAGAGAGCATTGATGGAAAGGCGAGAAAATTTCGTGGGCGGTTGTTTGGTGGGACTCATGCGAACACTTGATGGACGTTGTAAGGTTCTCTCTTAGATGATGAACCAAAACTCTTTTTTCTTCAGCTACGTATATTCATATACGTAGTTTTGCGTCAATTCATGTTAATATGAACAGAAGAAAAAAAAGATTCTCTTAAAAGTGTTTAAAGAAAATATAATACCAGGAGCAAGGCCGTTCCACGCTATGCAAGGGTTTTTGGGCACACAGAGGCTGGATCATTGACATACTAAGTCCTTATGCCCTTTAGGAACAGAGCCAGGATCCTTAAACACATAGAGTCGGGACCCTTAAACACACAGAGTTTGATCTTTGGGTAAACAAAGTTTGGGACCCTTTAGAAAGTCAAATAATATGTGAATAAAAATGAAACGCAAGTCTACGTGCAAGTTGAACGACAATGATGGCTTTTCGGGGTGTCTGTTGGACGGCGGGCCCTGAGTCTACACCCCGCATACTATTATGGAAACGGCGGAAACTGACCAGGAGAGTTTCACAAGTGGTTTCAAAATTTATCAGAAAACAATAGCGTCTGATATTATGTACCGGATGTAAATGTTGATATAATTTAAGTAATGTAATCGCTAGTGTAAACTGAATTTGATTGATTTACTTGTGATTAGTTGATTAAAAAAAAGTATAAATAAGATGTACTTACACAAAGTAACAAATCTAATATTCTTGACAATCTAAGGACACAAAAGTTATTTTGGAATACTATTGATTTGTATTCACAAACGTTCATTTATTACATTATTATTGACTCGTTTTTCATTACGTACTTATTTATTATCAAAAATGTTTCAAATTACTATTATATTCCAATTGTAACATAAATTTAGTTTGAAAAGTTATTGAAGACATTGTTTTCAGTATTTCTCAGACAGTAAGAATTACATGACGAACCTTGGACAGGAATGCATTTTGATTTTTAACCATAATGTTGAGAAAGTTAAGTGAAAATATTATGTGAAGAATGCTGAAAAGGAAATGAAAAATAGGTCAGATTGTGTCGTGCACGTCTGGAAAGAAAGAAAGAAAGTGAGTGATGAGTTTATATTGCAACCAATTTTAGTATAAAACCTTTTGAAAAAAATTAGTATTGATTTAGTGGGGCTCATTAGGAGGTCCATGCACGGTGATAAATACATAATAACAGCTATAAAGTACACCTCGAAATATGTCACAAAAGCTATTGCGCGGGTCATTGCCGAAGCGACATCAGATTTTTCAATAAATGACATATCCTGTAAGTTTGGTTCCGTACGAGAAATAATATCCGACCGAGAAACTGTCTTTCGCTTAGGAATTGTGTGAGAGACGATCGGAACATTTAGGGCAATATCGTGATTGGCTGCGTTTCATCTGCAAAGAAATAATCTGACAGAAAGGTTTCATCGAACGCTTTTTATCTCGTTCTTAGTTCCGAACTCGATCCTGATCTTGATGTCAGTTTGTTCCATACTCGTTTGGGTTAGAGGTCATAAACAGAAAACGATAGTATCAAAATAAAATTTAGGCTATATTACTCGTTTAGTGAAAAAATTTCTAGAAGGTGCAATAGCACAAATATGGAGGTAACGCTAAAGCGAAATGTTAATAAGTAGTCCACTTTATTCATGGAGCTTTTAATTCATGAAAGGGGTTTTAGAACCCGTTCAGCAGTTTGGTTCAATAGTAGGAATTTGCAGACGAATTGTTACTTTTTTTTTCGAAAATTTTCCATTTAGCGAATACAACATAATGCCAATTTCATAATAATTGAATGAATGGTATAGGCATGAAAAAAAGGGAAACAAATACAAGCTCAATTTTGTACATGGTACAACCCTATTTCTCCATCCACCTAGGCAGAGGTCGTCAATAGCAATTACATAAACTTAGAGTACAATATTTTGTATAAAAAAAGAGATAGACAACAATTGATATAAAATCGTTGGCCTTTAGAATTCCATATCTCAGAAATAAACTTAAAACAATCATTGTTAGATGGTGATCTACAATTTTAAATCACTATCTATCTATACACACTATCTTTGGCGGAGACGTATCTGTAAACATAGCTTGTGGCATTTCTAGAAAATCGTGGTCTGAAGTCTTTGTTCTATTACGGAGACCAGTAGATGTTTCTTTAAAAAAGTCGCACGTAAAGGTTACGAAGTTCTTTCCCAGTAAAACTAAGCTCAGTATCAGCAGATCTTATGCGGACTTGTTAGATATCTTTAAATGATCTGAATCTGTTAATCCGTTTTAGAAAAATTGACCAACATATATAAAATAACTCAACCACTAGTCATGTGCTGTTCTGTGTTGCAAAGTACTGTGGTACAAGTGTCAAGTTCAGGATCACCGATAACTTCACCGCTTTCGAATGTATAATCATCTAAATATCAAATACTTTTTTTCTATTAAGAAATATTATTCCTATATTCTATATTATATTACTACATTCTTCTAACCATTCAGAAGTATTGATTCTTTTATTATATAATTAACCAAGATTCGTGAGGTAACATTTCCCGGATGCCACAATTTAGGTGGCAATGCTATCAATTCATGAATATTCCGTCCGATTTTCAAGAAATCTTTAAACATACATAAAATAACATAAACGTTGAATAAAGAATTTCTCTTCATTTTAAAGTCGGTTGAAATGAAACCATATAATTAAGATATTACAGCCTGGATATAACAAATGGTAGCAGGTAATTCGTGTCCCAGAACAAATTGCCCCCAATTCTTAATAAAAACACACTATGAGTTCAACAACTATAAGAGTTTTTGTCAGTTATATTGTACCGTTCTTGGACAGTTCATTTATTTTATTATTTTAGTCTATTTTTATAAAGGTCTATTTATCTCATCAAAAACAAGGAATTAAAGCGGGATAAAATTTACCCAAAATTACCCCGGAGAGCCATTCCTATTTTCGCCATACAGTTTAACGACATACATAGGATATATCACTTCTCATAGGCTTATATAGAAGGAAGAAAAAGTTGTTATATTTGCTATATTAAAGAAGGACATCCGATTCGGGAAAATTCTATAATCTAGCACAGTATTCGAACATGCATTGCTGTATAAGCTGGCACATTTTCCAACTGATAGGAATAGATGGGCTCACGTGGTGTACATCACGTGTCACCACTCTTCAATCCCTCCGAGAACTGTGCCACTTAGCGTTCAAAATAAACTGCTGATGATACACAGTGCAATCATCCCCGCTTTGCAACATCAGCACTCTACCGTCTGTGTTGTCGAAAATGATTGTCCTATTTCTCATGGGTTGTGATCGAATTAGTAGAGTAAAAACCGCGACTATTCTCATCAATGTCCCCGGTTTAGTTGTCTTGCGCCATGTCTTTACGCGTTTTATTCGGACATATACCCATCCCAAAAAGTAATCTTGCGGATTGAGCAGGGGTCGTCAACACCACTATATGAGGAGTGTACAATTAAAAAAAAACTAGACACTTAAAAATTATAATATTTATTACTAATATCTATTTTTTCAAAGTAGTCACTTTGTATTTTTCCATGCGTTTAAACCACTTGAAAAATACCTCTTACCATTCTTTTTTAAATACCTCAGAAATTTTGGAATTATAGGCAGTCTTATTCTTGGTCTCAAATTTCTTGCCTTTTAATTTTTCCTTGATTTTTAAAAACTATTAAAAATCTTACGATGCTAAGTCAGAAGAATATAGTGGGTGAGGTAAGGCAGACACATTTTTTAAATAAAAATGTTATGTGTTCTAGAGAAGGTGTACGGCGTTGTGTTATTGTGGTGACAAAAAGGGTGCTGGATTCGTGACTTCGGTAGCTTTTCATACCAAGCTAATAAACTGCTGGGGCACAAACTATTCCATACCACTCAGAATTAATTGTTATTTGACCGTCTAATACTAGAATAGCAAAATAATCGGTCTTAGAAAAAAAGGTGGCGACTATTTGCTTTTGAGTGCTTTACGCACGGCGCATTTGGTTGGTGACGGTTTATTTTCAAAGCACCATACGGTTGATTGTCGCTTTGTTTCAGGGTCGCAATTGTAAAGTCATTTTTCGTCACCGATAAGAACATCTGATCCTTTTTTTTTGCCTCTGTCATATTTCTCAATCACCAATCTACTCGATGATCTTTCTGCTCACCTGTTAGTTTGTGCGGCACCCATTTCGAACAACGCTTACGGTGGGAAAGGTGATCGTGAATAATGGTTTGCGCCGGTGTTAGTCCAATACCCAGTTGTCGCTCTAAATCAACAGATATATTTATTCGGCTCTCTCGGATCAATTTTTCAATTGCTTGAAAATTTTCTTGAATTACTGCAGTTGGCCGACAACCTATCCTCGCTAAATCTTCAAAGCTTTTTCTTCCTGCTTAAACTTAGGTAAGCAAATAAATGCTGTTGTTTGGGAACAAACAGTCTCATCAAAAGCAGTGACCAATAGTTCAAAACATTGTTGGGACTGTAAACCTTTTTTGTAATCATAATAAATCATGGCATGAAAATTACTTCGACTGAGTTCTATTGTTGCAAGCAAATTTCTGCCAGATTTTTACAAAATTAAATATTAAAAAAATATTTCAATTAAGATGTGTTCCATTTTTATCTTATTACAAAATAATAAGTATTTAAGTATATAATTTGCCAGAATCAAATTATTAAGCAAAGCGTATATGATTACTTTTGAAATACCCTTCGTACACGATTGAAATACCCTTTGTACTTCATTTAAATCCGTCTTCAATTTTTTTTTTAAATAAAAAAAGACAAAAAGTACAAGTAATGGATTGAATGGAGAATGTTGACTTATTCGCCATACAATCCAGTGAGTTATTGAAGGCCTCAAATTCAAAACGAATGACTTAGTTTTAAAATTGAGGCCTTCAAAAACTCATTGTTGGAATTGTTAGTGAAATGTGTGGTCGTGCTGTTGTGGTGAAGGACGAAGACGAGACTTTGAAGCGAGGACTTTTTTCGCGAATGGTTTCATATAGGTACTCTGTGCAAATGCATACTCACGTACTCCTTTGTAGTTACTGTTCTTTGGGTTTTAAGTGGTACTATAATGTAATTTTCTGATTTTACGAAAAAAAAAGAATTAAATAACTATTTAAATACCACTGAGTCGATGTTTTTGATTGTAATTGATAAGTCGGCAAATTTTCAAATAGAAGCACTCATTCTTCGGGTTTGCTTTTGCTTTCAGGTTCAAAGCAGCACACCCAGCTCTTATTGCCTGTGGCTATGTTATACATACTCAATAATCGTCCTCTGTTGTATATTTTTTTATCATTTTACGTCACCATTTTACATGCAATCGTTTCTGGTCGTCCGTTAAAGCGTACAGTATTCACGGAGTGCAAAGCTTCTGAATGTTCCGATGTATATGCAAAATCTTTTTAGCTCGCACCGATATTGAATACAAATTTATTTTTAATATTTTTTATTAGTTTCAATTACTAGCCGTACAGTATCAATATGAGTTTCTGTAGATAACAGCAATCGCCGGCCGACCTGCACGTAAATCTCCAAAGAGTTGATCACGTCTATCTTTTCACTGCACCATAAATATATAGAGATAAGAAATGGAGCTTTATCACCAAATGTCAATAAAGCTCTCTGGCAGCTGTCTCAGGTCATAGGGAATATTATAAAAACTTACGGCGCAAATCTTTTTTCAACTTAAATTTGTTGTTTTGTTGACATAAATTTCTACAATCATGTCACAAAAAAAAACAAATGGCAATCCATACAAACTAAAACGTAGCCCACATTAAAAGAGCTGCATTGGAAAACAGCGTGACTGCTTTTTTAAATACTCTTATTACAAGTGGCTAGTTCCAGAAATTTTCGGTATGATCTACGAATATGTTTAATACACTATATGTAAATGTTCTTTTTTGTAGTTCGCTGCTAGTGAAAAATTGAAATATATTTATTTTTGTTAGAAGTACTCTGGCGGCATTTGAATTACAGACTATTGTTTTTTTCTTGCCCTTATAATTATTTAATGCAGTATTCGATGACATATCAATACCACGGTTAACATTCCTTGTTTCTGATTTTTTTAAATGTAAACGTTGCATTCAGTGTTGGAAAATTAAAAAAAAAAAGATCAAAAGTATATCGGACCATACTTACTGCAGGGTTCCGTAGCCGTCACTACAAACAAAAGCACTATAGATGAAAAAAACTACGTGGTTACATTTTTTTCCATATTTCCAGCACAAAATAGATTAAGAACTTTAGTTGCCTGTAACTAGAGAAAGTAGGTATATTGACTATTACTCTTAATACAACTAAAGTGCACTAGCAAAAAAGCGTCTTTTTTCTGGCACTTACGTTCTTTTTTTGAGAACCGCAGTTTTTCGGAAATAACTCAAAAATGGCAATTTAAGTTTAAAATCGAACCGATTACTTTAAAATAATTTTCTTTGAAAGTAATTATTAAGCGTTACCTTTTTACTTTTTTCATATTTTTTGAACTTACAGCTTAAAGGATAAAGGGTGGGAACAAAATTTGTGCGATTTTATGAGTGATCATTTTCTAAAATATTAACTTAATCAAAAAAATGCTTAAAAACCTTAAAGAGTTTTAAAAGAACTGTTGGAATATATGCCAAGTTGATGTTTGTTGAAAAAATATGATAATAATAATATGTCTATTTTTGGTATTTAACTACCAAACTAAGTAGCAGCTTATACAAGACGCTTATACTCCACATCAATATACATCTTGTAGTGTTTGATTAAAATGCCTGTAACGGACATACAGATGGACGGACAGACGTTCGGACGGATAGGACGAAATGAGGGTTCCGTTTTTGCAATTTTGACTCGGAACTCTAAAAAGAGGTCACAACCTCTTTTTATTACAGATCTCTTTTCTATCTATCATCTATCTAAAGAGCAAATATCTGTTAATTATTATAGAAAGATATATAGATGATTTTGAGAAACATTGAACATTAAATTCTCATGTAAGCCAAGTCTACAATTAATTTAGTAAATATTCTTATCATTTTTGTGATGAATTACTCGAACGATTCAACAAGCGGGAACGGCGGAGGGCGCGCAGGTCGCACGTGATACGATATCGGGATTCCCCGTTGGCAAGATATGCGAATACTTAAGAGATCACGCGGTCTGAAAATGCATAAAACACAAGGTTCGCGTTTTGCCAATACTATTATGTACTCTATCGTAAATTAATGGAAAAACCAAAAATTACAATTTGTTTTGGAAAAATTGCTCTACAACTTGACGAAGCCGTTTCTTTTAAATTTAACTACATTTTTTCCGAATATTCGAAGGCCACCAATATGTCTAAAAGGACGTTTCGAGTTAGTTAGTTAGAATAAATCAGTGTTTTAGTATACATTTTTCACGACGTGTACTACAGATACACTACGCGTTTTTTACAGTTTTGTAAAGGAAAACAGTTGAATTGTTGATTCCTTTTTGTATCAAAACTTTTATACATGGAATCCAAAATATATGTTACACTAAATCGTGTCTTCAGCAACTTAAGAATATAGTCAGTTTTTCCGCAGTTTATGAACGATTTCACTAAATTCCACATTTCACAGCGCCATTTTGTTTGACATGTATTAGCGTGCCGCTGGCCTCAAAACCATGAACTCGTGTCGTGACACCGCCGTGCCATATGTACTGCACTGATCACTGATATTCGTTTTTTAGAATTATGAGCCAAGTGTACTAAAGCGTTCTAGCGCTAAAGAGTTTTTGAATCGTCAGATCATAGATGAAAATTAAGCGTTTTCTGCTGCATGTGTTAACCCCCCCCACCAATGGTCTCGGTCAATTGTTTACGTAGAAGTATTTTATTCAAATAATTAGATCGTTTGTGTAATACGTTTTTCTATTTATTTATGTATGAAAAGCAATTGTTGTGTGTATGCTAGGTCATCACTTGAGAACGGCTAGACCAATTTGGCTGATTTCTTTTTCTTTAGTGTTCGTAATTATCAGGGCAAGGTTTGCATTTAGATAAAAGTCCTTATTTTTTTGTCTGTCTATCTAATTGTTGGTCTTGGGTATCTTCAGAACGGTTGAACTGATTATGATGCTAATTTTACTGGAAGGTACAGAATAGCTTATAGTAGAAGATCCGAACTTAAATCGACCTTCACCGAGCTTATAATAGAATGAAACGTATTTTATAACAAATTTCGTATATTAGAAAATATATTTAAAATAGATTTGCTAAAAAAATCCTGGACATATTATATTTAATTATTTTTAAAAAAAAATTTTTTTATTAAATGTTGCAACATAAAGATAAACAGAAAATTTTTATCCTTACTTAAATATAAAACGTATAAAATATGTTTCATTCTATTATCAGCTCGGTGAAGGTCGATTTAGTCCGGATCTTAGACTATTATAGGGCATTTATTATCTCAGAAATATTTAGCCTTAAGATAATTGGAAAATACTAAAAATGATTTATATGTCGGAACTGCATTGAAAATGGAACCGTATCGAGATGCGAGCAAGACCGGAATTGACGGTCTTATTATCTATAACAAATCGAATTCTAATTTTGCATGAATTTAAAATAATTTTACTCATTTTCAACTTCGTATTTAGAAGTGAAAATTGTCTTTTTATTAACAGTGTCGTTTTTATAGTCAAATCACTAAATATTAATAATGAAATTCAATCACATATGAAAATTATAAAAACCGTTAAGAATCACGATTACACAATATTCTAAAATTACTCTCTGAAAGCAAAAACTGGTCTATATAAGGATTCTCAAGCAATTTACAATCGATTTTGCGTGGTTTGTATTTCGTATAAAGCGAAGAGAGTTTTTTATGTGAATCGTTAAATTAATTTAAATTTTTGCATGTTTATAGAGGACAGATGACAACAAAAGTATGGTATAATAGGACTGCTCCCATGATGAAGCCAAGAGGTAAACATAGGAACTTCACAACGGAATAACATATCCTAGTTGTGTTTGAGCTTTTTAGAGCTGTCTTGAAGTCTGCCCTTATAATCTAACGGATTTCAATAATAAATTTGGTATGACGATAGCTGGAAATTAATTGAGGGATATATGGGATATTGCAACGTTCAAAAGCCTCCGAGCTGGCTCGATTGCTCAGATGAACGATTTTCAGAGTCTGATTATGGAGATGGAAGGTATCATGGAAGACTGGATGATATCTAACAGCTCCATCATCAGACGAATAATCGTGATGAAACCCTAAAAATATATTATACGTTTTTTAAATAATATTCAGTCATCGCTACAGTAAATTTTATTGGAATCTAATAGTGTTTTTAGTTATTCTCATGGAACTCTAAAAATGTATCGTATGTTCTACGTTAACTTCTAAATATTTTCATACTAGATTTTATTGAAATTTTTAAAACTATAAGGGTTAATATTTATTCTCACAGATCCCTAAAATGTATCGAATATTGTTTTCCTGCTTTATACTTTTCAATTCAAATTTAAATTCACTTTATATATTGCAATTGGTTAAAATATAAAGGAGGTGATGAAATGATTCTCAGGGAATTCTAAACCCCGTTAATATTTTTTGTTGTAAATAACTTTCTCCCAAGGTTCAGTCCGCGTAAACATAGAATAATTTTTTAGATCAATTATATCAATTGTTGGCATATGCCGCAATAAATGATATCAATCCCGCTTTTCGTCCTCGACTTCATCAGTTCTGGTTCTAATCTAGATTTCGATCCTGGTTCCACCTTTCACTTTCACTCAATTCTTCAAGTCTTCATTCAATTACGATAATTATTCCATTTTAAATAATTGTTATTCAATATTCATGCAGGAACCATAAATATTTTCAGTACTTAAATGTAGCTCAATATGCTCTTCTACCTTCGGTGAAAATTTGATCGGTATCAGTTTTCCCTTTTCAAAGATACCCCGAACAAGCAAATAGATAGACAAACAGACAGATAAGTTATTTAAAAAGGATTTTTTAGGTGCTTGACACTCATAAATGACTTTACGGACTTGGAAAAATGTCATTGTTTTTTGAAATCATAGACAGATACTTAATTTTATTTATGTGTGTAGAGTTATATATAATATCCTTTCTACTACGGGAAACCGATAATTTATAACTATTGCTGAAACGTTTTCAATAAAATCGACGACGTATCAAACCTAAAAAATATGTACATTGTGACATTTTCTTTAGCTGTTCTTCCTTTTATTATTTTGTTAATTTACGCAACACAAATTTCACAGGCTCATTTTTATAACAATAATAATAGCACTGGATACTAATATCCGTTTGTACATAGAAGACATAATCATGTCAAAGTTTTTAGTCAATATAAAAAGTGAAATTTCTGGGGCGTGCGACGGCGAAAAGGTGGAACTATCTATAATTGTGTGATTGTGTATCTACATGGAGAAAATGTTGCATTTATAGAGTTGACCACGTGACTATATAGGTCCCCTAATAATTTCGTTTAGACGTAGTTACTTCAGACTAAGCTATATAAATGTAACACCTCAACATGAACATTTGTGTTTATTAAGAAATTTGAATTTGCCTTATAAAGTTAGTAATTTGATAACAGCCTCAACTTTGAGGTGTGGTACATTCCTAGCGATATCTCTTTATCAACCTTAAGTAGTGCCTTTTACTCTTTGCGCTTCTTCTACGACATACGGTCTGTCGAGTCTGGGAACCAGTTTTGCCGTTTGCCCAGGATGAGTGTCTTCGAGTCCGTGACTCCTCACCAAGTCTCTATCTCCAAGATCAGGAGCAGGACGTCAATGCTCATCGGCATGGCGTTTCTGACGCTGTGGTGTCTCCTCGTGAATATTCCATGCGTCAATGAGGGTTTCTCCAAGTGTTTCCAGGTGAACGGTTATAATCGTTATACCGTTTTCGTTCTCTATGATCGCTCGCATATCACTCACAGCATCGGCTGGGGCTCGAAGTTCTCATTCTTGAGATACGCGGGAAAGTCATTATCTTTATTATATCTCCATATAATGTAGCTGTATCAAATTTGTAGAGGAGACTAAATATTTAATAGTGATTATAATTAAGATCGATTATTAACCAACCTAGTGTCAAATCTTGCTACATAATTTATATATTTTTGTCGATACCTGTTATCGGGTGGCGCTCATTATAATTGTAAATCAAGTGTTTATTAAAATTAAGGAATAGTTAGGTATTTCAGCCCTAAGGCAAAACTCATTAATATGTCAGAGGTCATAAAAAAAGAGAATTATACGCCCTGAATCTCATCTATCTTGAATGCAATTAAACATTGTTAACATTTGTTTGTATTTTATTGATTTTTGATTTTGAATCCGCTTTTGAAAAGTACAATGTTACACCAGTTAATACTAGTGAGTATTCATATTATGCTGTGGCGTAAAATTTCCTTTTTAGTTTTTACTTTGTATAAAATGAAGAATGAAGAGTTTGCTTTATATAATGCTCAGTCTCGTTTAATTTTTAAGTCCATTCTTCTACTGCTCAAGTAGGCAAATTGACAATTAAAATTTCAAAATTATAATATGATGCGAAATAACTTTGGTAATATATAAATTGTCATGATGGAAGTCAGTCCATAATACGGAGCTTCATAATGCATATCATAAATATATGTGTGTGTATACTAGCGTGCCGTGTCCTGCGGTTTGACATGTCGCTAAATTTTAATTTAAAAGAAATCGAATTATTTATAAGTGATTTAGAATACTTGGAGAAGTATGAAAATTAACAAAATCTGCCTGTAGCTAAGAAATGGTGGTCATTTAAAATTTTGAAATTACCAAAAAATGCTATCTCGATGATTTATTCACCGAATAACTTTTAAATGATAGGATTAAGCTTAGTTTTGGGAAATTTAATTCATACAATTTTGTACATTGTAAGTAACAGGAAGAAATGTACTTCCATTTCAAATGGAAATGGGCATTTTTCAATTGTTTTTTTTTTGTAATAAAATAAACATCGTTTATCAGATCGATAAATCTGCATAGAATAATAAATGGGAATAATTTTGTATATTGTATCATATTACTAAATGAAATATGTACGAGGGTTTAGGATTCTAAAATTGTTTTCATGTTAGGACTCGGAAGATCTGGATTCGGTTTGCGAGGAGCGAGGAGCTCAAGTAAGACGAGGTGTAAGGCGGTATCCAGGCAAACCGAAATAATATATCTACGCTACTGGTGCCATCAACAGACTGGTTCACACAGCTTAACAAAAAACAACGCCAAATTCGAAAATATCTGTAATGTATTTAAGTACACTTGGTTATAAAATAAATTTAAGTTAAATTACAATTTAAATTACTATTACAATTGTAGCATATATTTATCTCGATTTTTCGTTATAACCTCGTAAATTATAACATGATTTTGTAAGTATATTTATACTTAATTTATAAAATATTATACGTACCTGTCACTAACTGGGATAAGAGCAACAATAATTTGTACTTAAAGCATATTAATTTTTTTATAAACAAACTGCTATATTTTCATTACAATTTTTGGAAATATAAAAATTCCAAGGTAAGCAAGGTAAATGCGCCTACCTACTTCGAATTACAGATATTGACAGACAGAATGTTTATCTGCTATAATCTACATGTGTTTCTATTTATTAATATTCGATTTAGTAGACCTAAAAAACACTAAAAAATTAGAGCCTAAACAAAACTTATTTTAAGGGTTGTTCTTTAGAAGTGGTAAGTAATAAAACTTTCATTATATATTTATCTATATATCATTAATATTTGTTGACATATTTTTATGAATGGTGACTATTTTGATTATCACCTAAACCGATCGACAGCGTCATATAGCATAAAAAATTAACGTTCAATGATGTTTTGATCTATTAAAACTATCCTCGTCGGCATATTATTTTAGGTTTTTTTCTGGATAGATTATAGTTTGTATCGTAGACAAAATCATAGTAGTTTTAAGAAAATACAATTAACAGAGATTGGTAGTTATATTCTGTGAAGGTCGCAGGGCCTTCATGAAATGTGAACTTATTCCATTAATACGATTATTAAGAACACACATGTTTATGTTTTACTTTATCTATCTACGACTTCTCGCTTCGTTTAATAGTAATGTTTATTGATAAATAAGGGTCATAACATATCAATTTGTGCTTTAAGTTGACATCAGTCACCACTGAATCGAACCAAGAACAGACGTCAAGGCCAAAAATAATTTTTTTTATCTTTTTGCTAACGATTTGCATATAATTTAGGTTATTAGAAAGTTATTTAGTACAATCAGGTTTCGTAAATGATTTTATTCACGGTCTCGATCAAACCACAGATAAAGTCACGAATCATATAACAAGCATGGTATTTCCAGGCAATGCACTAGGAGATACTCAAATATCGCGTTCAACAAGTAAGAAAGAAATTGAAAGTACTACTTTGAAATAATTCGGTGAAGCTACTCCTGAAAAGTTACCAGAAGGACCAGAAAATAGAGTTGCGGAACCTGCAATTGAACCATCTACCGTCACCAGCCATAAACCGTCTGAGAATAGTGCCAACAACGAATCCCAGGGTACGGTTACGGATTCCACAATGGCTATCACTACCACATCTAGCAATGGAACAAGGGTATCGACATAAGGGCGAGCAAATTTCGCGGGCGGTTGTCTGCCGGGATACAAAACCACTGATAATGGGTGTTCACGATTTAACAGGTCCGTTGCCAATGCTACTACGCCTAAACGGATTATTTTTCATATGATTTGACATAAAATATTACGTATCAAAGAAGTTATGCATTACTATCAATAAATGATATAACTGAGATGGGATATTAGGCATTAAAATATATAAGCACAGGTGCACAGTGGGCAGTGGGAGTGAAAATTTAATTCCAGTGCCGAAACACGCACAGAAGAGCATATTCATTCTTTGACAAGAAATGACAGTTATTTAAAAAAATTCCTTAATTAAGATTTAGATTTAGAAACAAATACTTATTTTGGTAAACAACTTGTGTAAGAATTAATTGATTAATTATGACAATGATAAAGAATTATTGCTAATTATCAAAACATTCCATATTACGATATTTGTGCTGAAAACTCTGATTAGAATTTTTAGGACAAATATAATAATATTATAGTGAATCAAAACGTTTTTTTGATATCAGTACAATTGCGAAAGGGTTTACACTTTTTTCCCTCCTTCGTACCCAAATCGAAATCTTTTTTCAGTTTATGCCTTTATTTTAGCGGCAATGAAGTTGCCAAAAGATCTATCTCCTTTATCAGGCAATAATGCATGTACAACACTCAACAGGTAGCTGTAAAGCTCATTCTGCGTTGCCCTGAATTTTTGTTGTATAGCTTATGCGAATTGATTAAAAGGAGCCGGTTAGTATGGATGACAACATTCGGATGACATTTCAAAGTTCCAAAGTTAAAAATCTAAGATTGCCGGCACTTAAATTGTCGTATCGAGGTATTTTTTCAAAGAAATAAAAACTACTGGTGAGATATCAGACCTGAGAATTCCGCAATGTTTCGTTTCCTTATTCCCAGGACTTCATCATCAGTATTGGTATGAATTCATAGAGATTAGACGAATGTAATATATATAATCGAATTTGATATAACAATGATGAATGAATTTTATACAGAATTCATAATAGTCCATTTCGTTATTTATTTGCATTCACACAAATGTAATGAATTGGAAAGTAATGCATTAATGAATTATAATACGAAAAATGTCATTTTTCATTAGTTTAAAGTCTCAATAATTTGGAGACGAAATGGCGTAAATCAATAATGGTTTGATTGTTAATTAAAAAAAAAATCCAAGTTCTTGGACACTAAACTAATTCGTTGATAAATAGGTTTTATTCTTATACAAAAAAATTCGAAAGCTTCATCAAAAACCTTAACCGTAATAGAATTGTAATGTATTTAGTAATAGTACTTATATACAAACAATAAAATTGAAATGTTAACAAATCAATAAATATTATTGATTTATTTCGTATGAAACATAAAAAATCAATTCAGGTAACTATTATATTTTACAAAATCTAATGATTTTTACATAACTGCTTAATACGATATACAAAAATTTGAAAAATTTAAAACATCACGTTTTAAGGGAGTGTTGCGTGGGAGCTCAAAAATTCAAAAAAAGTATAAACACTCCCTTAGGTGAAGGAGTTTTATACTTTTTGAGCCCAAGTATGTATCTGGTTGGGTATGAGCATTTGTAAGTTCTTCGAGCGTAAAACTTATTTATGTCTCATATTAAGATATTTGAGAAAAAAAACTGTAAAACGGTCAACTCTGTAGACCACCCCTAAAACTTTCTGCTATGATATTTATCGATGTGTCTTTGAGCTCCTTGAGTTATAAACGTTTTCTATAAGTTTTGGTGCTTAAAAAATTGAAATACGGTTTACCCTGCACGCCATCACTAAAACTTCTTATTATTTTCGAGCTTAAAGGGTTCAAAAATAAAGTAGAAATAAATTATTGAGTTCGTTACGCTAAAAAGATAGATTTTAGTGTATTTCAAGTTCTTTGAGCTCAAAAATATAATTCTAATATGTTTTGAGCTCTTCGAGTTCTAAAATTTATATATGTACAAAACGTGTTTTTTTTTCAACTAATACACTTACATTCATATACACATACAGGTATACAGACGTCACTTAGATGGTCGAAATAGGTTTCTAGGCTCCTAAAACGTAAAGGCTGGTAATAACTGGAT
>BGZK01002872.1:0-39047 GCA_005406025.1 Eumeta japonica | reverse complement strand
TGACCATTTTCCGAGTGATTTCTATACGTCTACATGTGTGTGCATATCTATGAGTATAAACCTCTCATAACTTTTGAACAGATCAGCTAACGGATGGAAATGTAATTTGTTACATCCGAAAGTGGTATACTCATCTTATACTATCTGAAACGTTGAACTGAATGCACCCGAAAGTATTTTAGAAGTCTCAAAAATAGTCTTTATAAAAAAAATTTTTTGAAATAACTTATTGACTGCTTTACCAATCTATACCAAAATGTAATTAGATGATTTCCCCAAACAGTTGCATCGACTGCCGTAAATTACATAAATCGGTTTGTTCAAAAGATATCGTTGGAGAATTTTTTTTCAAAAAGTGTTTTATAACATATTTTGTAAACTGATAACTTTTATTCTACTGATAAATTTCAAAATCTATCCAGTTGTACTTAACAAACAACTTTTATAAAAATAGAAAAAGCGCCTTCAAAAGTCTACTTAAATAATTGTTTAAACAGACTCCAAAAACAATTAATTCGTTGTTTTTGGAGTAGATTCCAGATTCAAAGTTCAATCGGTTCAATGATAAATCAAAGACAGTCGTATCTCCTCAGAAGATCTTCTTTTTGACTCAATGTGTACATTGAATCGAAAAGGAGAATACGTTCCATATTCACGCTTGTATGTTATATGTTGATTTATTTTTTGACTCATTTTTAATTTTCCTCTTTGTTGAGACCTGGTAATGGAATATCCACTCCAGAAACATGTACATCAGTCTGCTTATAATTTCCTCCGTCCTCACATCTTTCCTCTTAGTTCTTTTTTTTTGTGCCCCTGTTTTATTCCTGCTCGCTCTTTTTTGCATTTGTTTCTTTTTTCTTTATTTTCTTTCTTCCTTGCTTTTTCATTTCCTTTTTTTTTTCAATTTTTTGATATCTTTCATACACATGATCACGAGTGACTTCTACGCCTGTCGCTACTTTTGTTATTTTAGTTGTCAAAGATGGTTTAATCATTTTCAGAAGCAACTCTTCAAATGGAACATCAGTATATACACATTGATTGCCAAGAATTTAGACTTTAGAACGCTGTGGAACATTCTCAATATTTAGCGATGGCGCAGTTTTTTCTTCGCTATGTAGAACGTCCATTATGACACAGAAGCTTGTATTGAATCACGTTGAGAAACTTCCTGCCGCATTATATAGCTTTTGTTTACAACAGTCAGTGCTATTTCACTCAACTTCTGGGGGATATTTAACAGGGTGATTTTGTGATTTTTCTAGCTGTTTCGCATATTTCTATTCTATTAACTGAACTAGTAGAAATTAATCTTCAGCTATAATATTTTTATTTATTAGGTATATTTACGGAAGCTTGCTCTACATACTTAGGGATCTATTTGAGTCCATTCTTGGCCAATAATCCTTGAAAACTTTTTTTGAGTAAGACCTTGCTGGCGCTCAATCTTTGCCACTTGATCAGCGCTACTTCCCATTTGTCTTTGAAAGATTTATTCACCGTTAGATCCAGAGGTTGCAAACAGGCCCGCCGTGAGCGGGCGTGCAATGCACGCGGACGGCGCATCCAGGGGGGCGGCAAATCAAGCAATCAACGACCAAAATTCAAACATTGTCACATCACAATACTAAAAAATATCCAACCAAAGAAATATGAAGCGGCGCGCTATTATTTTCTTTGCATTAAACAGTGCCATCTATTGAAATTCAAGAGAACACAGATGCAACACGTAACACTTGTTGGTAAGGTGTGCTCGTGCCCGAGACGGCTGCCGGAAGAAAGTCGACATATTGTCTATGGTCGTGTTATGTCTATGCTATGAAACGACGCGAAATAGGGGAATCCTTAGAGCTTTATTCTCATTCCTCTTTTTATAACCATGCGAAAGCGATGCGAAGTCGAACAGATTAGTGAACAACAAACTTCAATTATTTCGTTTAGTCCTGAATAGGTTCCGTAAGGAGTCCAAGTACCTATAATTAATGATATTCTGACTTGGTTAGTGTGATTATAATTCAGAGAATTATCTATTTCATCCGTCGGCGCCAAAAATCGTATTATGGTAAGTAACTCCGTTTAATCAGCCTATGGGCGCATTCATCTAGGAAGCAGCAGCCGGCCTCACCGACCTACCAGCGCCTACCGCCGCCAACCCACGCCAGTATTTTCAGGATTTTCCGCAGATCGCGATATGTTTTGTCAAGTACCGATCTGCGCTGGTTTGGCAAAGTGTGGTAGCGACTGTCTGCGAATAATCGGTCTGTCAACATGGATGGGTCAGGGCTGGAAGTGCAGGTAGGTTGGCGCTGGCTGCCTGCTTTCTCCATGCACTCTAAATTAATGCCAGTACCTAATGGTTTGTTGGTCGAGTTAAAATAATCGACCAGATGCTTGTGTGTTCACGGTTCACTCACGCACAGAATAAGGTACCCCGTAGACAGCGACTACACAAAATTCTTACCAGACATCTGAGACAAAACTCGTTTTATTTTAAAGTTCATTTTGCTGTTTATATGTAGTTAGCTAAGGAATGGAATAACCTGCCAGGTGGTGATGATCCCGGTTTATGGCCTGCCAGTATGACTAATGATCTTGTTAATATTTTGGTTAGTCGTGGTCCCGTACAGCTGTTTAACTACAATTTTCCTGCTAATGACGACCGAAGGAAATTTGCAAACAGTTATTATTCTAGAAATCTTCCCAATGGAGAAAAAATTAACAGAGAATGGCTTGTTTACTCTACGCCAAAAGATTCAGTCTATTGTTTCTGTTGTAAAATATTCAGTAAAACTGTAAGTAGTTTGTCGGCTCCAAGCGGTTTTTCCGATTGGCAACATTTGTCATCCACCTTAAAACGACACGAAACAAGCGTTTCCCATAGTGAAAATTTAAAATGTTGGGTACAACTAAATAATATGTTAAAAACAAAACTACTGTAAATCAAATGCAACAAGACTATTGGAATCTAAAAAAAACAATGGTGTGATGTATTGGAAAGGATCATAGCTGTTATAAAATTTTTATCCCATCAATGTCTGGCGTTTAGGGGCTCGTCAAAACATTATATGAGCATGATAACGGTAATTTTCTCAAAGCAATAGAAATGATAGCAACCTTTGATTCAGTTATGCGAGAACATATTCACAGAATTCAAGCCTCGAAATTGATTCAACTCGCATGACTCACTATTTAGGAGATCAAATTCAGAATGAAATCATTGATTTACTCGGCACGACCATAAAAATTATATCTTGAACAAAGAGAGAATCAAAATATTTCTCCATCATATTAGATTGCACACCAGATGTAAGTCACACAGAACAAATTACAGTTATACTCAGGTATGTCATTTTAAACAGTGAAACTAAAATGTTACGACATGCGAAAGTTTTATTGGTTTCTGTCCGATCACCAGCTCCACAGGTGAAGGACTATTAAATTTGTTTTAGATTTATTTTCGCAATTAAACCTGGATATTAAGAACTTACGTGGTTAAGGTTATGACAATGGTTCTAATATGCGTGAAAAACACAACGGATTGCAAAAAAATATTGGAAATTAATAATCGCGCATTTTACGTTCCATGCTCGGCATAGTCTCAATTTGGTCGTTAACGATGCGGCAAATATTACGCACGACACCGTCAATTTTTCAATATAATTCAAGAAATTTACGTTTTCTTTTCGTCATCTACAAAAAGGTGGTCGATAATTTGCAAATATTTACCAGATTTAAAATTAAAGCATTAAGTGCCACGCGATGGTCTAGCAGAATCGATGCAGTCAAACCTTTACGGTATCACCTCGAAAAAATATTTGACGCTTTGCTAGAAATATCAGATAACAATTCGTCGGAATGGGATTGTACATCTCACAAAGCTCATTCGCTTGCTTTAAACATTCAAAATTATAGATTTATTTGCTCGGTTGTAATTTGGTTGGATATTTTAAACGAAATTAATGCTCTCAGCAAAATGATGCAAAACCCCAGAATAAATACTCAAATCTGCATAAATTTGTTAAACAAATTGATTGATAAATTCATCGAATATCGCACGGATGAGCACTTCGAAAGGGTGTTAGAAGAAGCTACCAATGTGGCTCGGGACCTTAATGTAGAAACAGATTTTCCGCCTATAGACACAGTTCGTCCACGAAGAAAACCAACTCAATTTCAATATGAACAGAGTGACGAAGTTTTACTTGACCCCAAAACCAAATACAAGGTAGAGGTTTTTTAGAATCTAGATCAAACGTTAACTTCTTTAAAGGATAGATTCGAGGAGTTGGAAACTTTTACCGACGTATTTGGCTTTTCACCAATAATAACTTATTTAGTTACTCAAAGATGATTTAATGAAACATTGCAAAGATTTGAATTTGAAGCTAAAAGACAGTTCAAATAGTGACACAGATATTGACGGTATAGATTTGTTTAATGAAATCAATGCTTTAAAGTTGCATTTTACTGAACACCAGTCCAATGATCCACAAACCCTATTGCAATATATTTTTGCAAATGATTTAATGTCAACATTTCCGAATACAGCAATAGCACTAAGAATATTACTTACGTTGCCGGTTTCAGTTGCATCTGGTGAAAGGTCCTTTTCAAAGTTAAAATTATAAAAACTATTTGAGATCAACAATGCACCAGCAAAGACTAAGTAATTTAGCCATAGTTTCAATTGAACATGAGATATTAGATAGCTTAGACACAAAAAATTGATAACAGATTTCGCCAACATAAAGGCAAGAAAGGTACAATTACTGTAAATTAAGTAAATGAATAGTTTTTCGTTGTAAAGTATTTCTTATTTTTTCACATCCTTAACCTAGTTTTTTTAACCTAGATCGTGTAAGGTAGACATAGTTAAACGGGGGCGGCATAATGGGAATTGCACACGGGCGTTCAAACCCCTAGCGGCGGGCCTGGTTGCAAAAGGTTATTCGTATGAAGTGGTATTTTCAAAACGTTATGTTGTTTTCTCGTGCCTTTTACATAATATCAATTTCCACATGAGTAGAAATGGCCATCGTAAAACAAGAAAATTGGACATTTATTTTCAACAGTTGGCAAAAATATTTTCGATTTTGTCGCCCCCATCCAACCGTAGTATAAACGGTTCCAGGAAACCCAACTTCAGTAACCACTTCATTTCAGATATTTTTCCTGTATATACAATTAGTGGTGGATCTTTTTCATCAGCGGCATTGCATGCCAAAAGCAAAGTTATATTTGTCTTCTCTGAAGAAGCGATGGTTCTTGTAGATGTATAGCCTTGACGACCTACAACATTTGATTTACTTGGGTCTTTTCTGAAGCTGGTTTCATCGCAATTCGTAATATATGTGACGGTTTATCACGTAAACCCAGTTCATTAATAGTTTTCTCTAATAAATCAAAATAATTGTAAATCAAGGCAGGTTTGCATGCAATTTTACGAGCGTGTTCAACGGCATGAGGTTTTTAACAGAAAGGCCATGTCTATTTTTAAAAGCATTAGATTAGTCCTCTCCAGAGTTCCGTCTATAAACGGAGTTTTAATATTATTCTCAACCACGTATTGGCCAACCATTTCAATCACTTCCCTTGCATTAACCCAAACCTAATTTTTAATTACGTGAAGATTTTCCTCAATCATTTACTACATCTATGGCCAACGCAGTACCACTAAAGTTTAATTTTTAAACCTTTGGGTCGTAACCAAGATTAATTTTTTATTCTTAGTATAATATAAACTTTTGATGCCGTCTCTGAATTGTTCCATTTTTGCCTTGACATCATTACTAATTTTCATTACCATATCTGCTTCTATTCGATATTCTCACATATTTTCCGGTATGTTTTATATTATTCCTGAAACAGACAAAGAGTATTAAAATACTTACAAAATATTAGAATTTAAAAGTAGGTCGCGACTATAAAGGAACTTATTATAAAACACAATCGTTCATTACTTTATTTTAACATTTGATACCATTCGGATCTTGGGTGTAGTGAAATCCCTCAAGCTTTTACTTTAAAAATTTTAAATCTAGATTTTTTTATAAATTTCTTACACAGTAAACGTACAGTCAACAGGTACGTCAGGCTTTATGCTAATAATTGACTACGAAAACCTCAGCCGTTACGAGCTACAAAGCTCAAGGTCAAATTGTAAAAGCGATTACCCTATTGACTGGACTTAGGTATAACAATTTTACTATACCTAGAACTAACTCTGAAATTAAAAAGTAATCTGTACCGCACATTTGACACGACGTATAAACAATTCACGTGCAGATAAAATTTGAAAATTTAAATTTCAGTATTAAAAAATATATAATTATAATATTTAGTCACTACCTACAGATAGTCAAAATGAAAAAATAATTATAAATTATTTAAAATGTTTGTCTCCTCTGACTTGGGAGAAATACTCTCGTTCCTCTTACCCCAGCTAATGTTGGAGGTTAGGATTTTTCAAACGAAAAAACTCATTACTATTAGTTATTTTAAACTAAAATGACTATTAAAAGATACTTAATTTTCCTCTGTGTATTTTACACTGAAATTATTTCAGCACTTTTTTTTTTCAGTGAAATTATTGGTTTGCAAAATAAAGCGCCAACTTTGTGCTAGTCGAATTCACAACTGTCAGACGTTTCTTAATTTTTGCGGCTTCTGTGTAACGAAGCGACATTATTGAAAACCGTTCAAACTAATTCGCTTTGTCTGGTGTAACGACGAAAAACTCAGTGATAAACGCTTTGGTTACTAGGTATGGCTAGTCCCTCTTCCTCCGGTGACCCTCTTGCCCACTTGACCTTATGAATTCGTCATCATTAACTTTTATTACAGTCAATGGCTCTGAAAGAATTGTTAAAACAATATAACAGTTTGAAAAGCCAATTATCCTCATTTGTCCTTGAATCTGAAAGAACATATATATTTAATGTACAAAACATAATGTACATTTTGATTTAATCATATTAGATGAAAAAAAACACACTTGGTAGTAGTCACTATGTGTTTTTTATCTGCAAAAGACCTCCTTATTGCCTGTAGTGGGAAATTAGGTTTCAATAACACTTTCCTATGTGATCGTGTATTGCGTATAATCTACAAGATCTATTTCGTTTCCTTTTCCCTTTTTTTTCATTTTATTTTGTAATTTTAATAGTTCCAATTTTTCCAACGATAGAATGTTTTATCACATTTATAGCCTACTGTTCTAAATAAGATCACTCTGTTGTCTTTTTCTTAGGAATCTCTGTCAGTCTAACAAGACTTTTTCAAAATACGTAGTGATATTGGAGTTAAAATTAATATCAAAAACTTAGGTCTTCAGTTTCTTAGAGACGTTAATAAATCTACTTTTAAGTCAACTGAATTACAAAATATAGCCATTTTTATCGTATATTGTTCTCTATCATAGTTTTCTAGTAATTTCCTCCACCTTTATCGTTTAATTTGTGTTACCTAAAAAGGATAAAAATTATTTATAAAACTTTAAATAAATTACTATTACAATTATATACTATTAATTTACTTCTAAGTTTTTCAAAACTACTTCAGTTTCTACTGCTATCTCCTCGGCAAATAATTCAGGTAGACTCCTTTTGGATTGTCAATTATTGTCTCGAAAAACCACCAGCTCCATAATATTTACATAAGTAGATTTTCATGATAATAATAAACATTACAATCAGAGGCGGATTAATCGTTGAGAGCACCGTAAATAGCATCTCATCGACACTATATTAAAAATAACTAGTGCTATTATATGCTATATTACTAGTACTATTAGTAATGAAAATTTGATGACTAATTGGCGTTACTACATGTGTGGTAGAGGTTACTCTAATTTGGAGTTGGCATTTCTTTACTCCAACTTTTAATAACCTCAAGTACAGCTGCTGTTGCAACGTGTACATTATTTTCCGTGTAGGTCACGAGCCTCAATCTTCGAGCGTGTCACAGAAGTATACAATAATTTTATAGCATTCACGCAGGTAATATTCTTGCAACTACATGATACAAACCCTAGACGTTTGAAACATATGACAGTGAGTGAGTAAAATATGATTATGAAAGTTAAAATGAGAGTCGAATACAACCTCAAGATCGCTAACTTTGAACAAAATTTGCATTACATCATTAAATAGCTGGTAGTTGTTGAATTATACTATTTTTATGCACTAGTACAAGACGTGATTCGACACTGCTATATTAAAGAGAGGCGGTCTTTCCCAGATAATATTAGTAGCAATAGTTAGCGTTATGAAATATGTGATGAGAGAAAAAAGAAGTAAAGGATAGATTAGCATGGAAATCCATTATGCTTCTCTGAGAAACAGATCTGACTGTGTATTATGTGTACTATATTTTATTATGTAAAGCTTACAAAATCGAATACATTCATCTACAAATCCTTTTAAATCACACTTATGGAATACATTGTTACTAACATTCTTGCTCTATTTTGAACTTCTTCAATGGGTCAAATTGTTTAAAATGAAAATTTACTCTAAAATTGCTGTACGATTCTCGTCTCTTGAAGTTCAACCACAAGTTTGTCTATAATTACTAAATATACTGTCACTTTAAATGTTCCCGACCATGCTCTTTTTATAATAAAAGATCCAACTGAAATTCAAAATTTGCCATTTTATGAATTTAAACGTTTCGTTAAAAGAAAGTTATTTGGCAAAACTATTATACTATATATCTGATTATGTTAAAGAAAAACACTCATGGAATTGAACTGCTTGACTATCAGGTCGCTTCATATTATTACTAAGTGTTGTACTACATTATTAATTACACTGGTCAACAATTATTGATTTTGTTGCTCTAGATATAACATCGATTTTGGATATATTTATGCTCACAATTCATGAAACTATCAATAATTTTCTGGATTCTCTGGTTTTTTTTCTTTTTTCATTTTATTTAAAATCGGAAAACATAAACAAAATATCAGGTATATTTATAATGTGTTTTGTTTTGAAAAATAGGTATCAGAAAAACAGAGAACAATGTCGAAAACATATTTTAAACAATAAAACGCCGTTTATGAGCTTTTCTTTTATAATTTTTAAAGGGGACAATCTCTTTTAAAGACCAGCAGTAATCTGCCATCATGGACAAACCCACCGACCCTGATACCTTTCTTCATCCGCTTTCAGATCCTGAACCGTTCCGTTTCCTCACTATAATTTCCTAGTTATCCGGAAATTTATCCAGATGATTACGGAATAGTGTAATTTGATACTCATATTCGCTCCTAATGTTCTGAAAGTTTGTCAACATATTTTGCACAATTTCTTCATAATTTGGTGCTTTATGGTTTACCTAGGAAATTTTCGACTACCAACACAAAACTTTTCCAAGCATCACTTTCCGGAACAGTCATAACTTTGATAAAATCGGTATCTTTCATTAATTGCCGTATTTGGGGACCATCAAATATTCCACCTTTCAGCTTTTCCATACTAAGCTTCGAATTTTCTACAAATGTAATTGAAGAAACAATTTCCTTCCTTATCCAACGCGACAAATTGCTTTATCATTCCCAACTTGATATGTAATGGTGGAAGTATGATTTTGTTCTACTCACAACGGATTAACGTTGGGCTACCGACAGTTAAAGAATTTCTTACAGGCCAAACATCTTGTTTCCAATGAAGTTGTTTTGCTCTACTGTCCCACATACAAAATAAAGCAAGGGTATTTCGTGTATCCACTTTGTTGACCGAGTAAAATTAACCATTTTCAAATCCACACAGATCGGCCATTGATGCTCCGCGTATCTAATTTTTCTAAAACTAATTTTATATTTTCGTATTCTTCTTTAGGTTTTGTTGAGTGGGCAATGGGAATTAATGCATATTTATTTCCATTGTGCAGTAAGACTTTATTTAAACTTCTTTTACAACTATCAATAAAAGGCGCCACTCAGTGGGATTGTATTCTTCTAGGCCCATGTCTAGAAGCAGCTTTGCGATATCATTACAGTACACCAGTTCTTCATTTTCACAAAAAAATTGTAATAACTCACTTTCTCGCGTTCTATATGTTGTAATTATTACCGTTGGTGCTAATAAATTTTTTTCTTTTAATCTTGAGGCTAACAGTTCTGATCCTTTTTTTGACGAATTGAGATCACGTGTTAAATCACTGAGTTCATTTTGAGAAAATAATTTTGGCATTGATGTTTCACCCTCCCATTCACTTCCACTAGTAGGCTGTCCCGATTTTTGTGAATTCGGCAACATCATTGTTTCCGAAGGCATGCGAATTACTTTTGAAACGTAAATAGGTCGAGGAAGATTTTCATTGTGCAACAGGACATTTTGTGGACTCTAAGTCTGGATATCTCCACGTTTGATTTCGATTAAAACCTTTTGCATCTACGACGCAAAGTAACAATCATCAAAATGATTCTTAGGCTCCATCCAGATCATAGGAACACCAAAATCTAATCCAGCACGTTGTCCTTTTTTCCACAACCGTGAAGAACTTTAAACTTTATGACCCATTTTAACTAGTTTATCCATTTTAAAACCGAAATATTCAGCATAAGTCTCCTTAACAAAATCTGTGATATTCCTCGTTTGTTTCTTTGTTATATAAATACCACAAATATAACAAAATAAATCATTACTATATTTACACTTTCTTCGTGATGAACTCATGTTTTAAAGACAAAAAACAAATATATATAAATGAACATTTAGTAAATAAAACAATGTGTTGACACATGACAATATAAACATACATATTCACGTGTAAATACTTCAATAAATTCAATTAACTAAGATCTCAGCTGTTCTGTGGAGTAAAGGGCCTGAGAGAGAGGATCACGTGATGTTTGTATGCGCGAAAAACTGCGCAGAACCTAATCATGACTGGAAAATTAAATATTATTACTAACAAGCCAATAATTGATCAAAATATATGGTATGCAATAATCATAAAAACAAGAGCATTCAATACTTTATGAATAAATTCGTAATCTGGGTGCCAAAAATATCAAAATTGGCTAAAATATCAAAACAACAAAAGAAATTTTTTGTAGAGCTGTGTTATTCAATATTTTGTATCGATAAGTAAAAAGAACAAATTTTGAGTTTTAATGTGTTATGTAATCAGCATTTAGAATGGTGGTAATGTTAATTCCAAAACAGAAATAAAGATATTTTTGATTTGATATGAACAGAGAAAATACAAATAAATTGAGTTACTATAAATAAAAATTAAATTTTATTGACAATAACTACATTAGTTTTTCCTAGTTTCACAGCTTTTCTGTTTGCAAAATATGCTTTACAATATGTTCACCTAATAAATGAGACCATTTCGTAAATCTTTTCTCATGTTTTGTGACTTACCTACATCGTTTATTATAATTTTCTTGTCACTAATAATAATAATAGCCTTTTATTCCTAAACATGGGGTTACAAAGAAGTCCCTAAGTTCGTTGTGCCTTTTGGCATAGGCCTCCTCAATTCTTCCAATGGATCCTGTCCCTTACTCTCAACCAGAATGGTCCCGCTGTCTGTTTCAAATCATCTTCCCATCTCCTGACTTGACGACCCTACTTATTTTGCCGACTCTTGGTTGCCAAGAGGGTGACTTGTTTGCAATGGCGTAGCTGGGGGACGGGGACGGCCCGCCCGGGTGTCACCCGTTCGGGGGTGACACCCGAGCCGACTATGACCATCGGTTATAGTTGACGCTTGCCTGCAACATGTATTAACATGCAGCATGCAACCCACCGCTGACCCTCGAATCTGCCTCTCCACTACGAATCTCTATCCAAATGATTGAATATTGATTCTAGAGGATTGACAGATATCGAACACCTAAGCAAGTGTTATTTATTACTATAATTATCTAATTCCGCCAACTATTAAATTGTTTAGTTCTACGTACGTTTCATGCAACAGGCATCTTCAGAAATTGCCGACAGTCACATACCAGGGTGCAAGGAGCGTTAAAACAACCAACACAACCTCGTTAGACAGGCCGCTGTCATGACAATCAGTTATAGTTCTTTCTATCTATAAAAATCGTAAATCTGTGGCAGAGAGCATAACCGCCTCTAATAAAATAATCTAGGTAATTACATTATCATGAGCATAATAAATTGATATTTAAAAACAAAACAATGTGCACACTGTCAATCGATCAGGGATTCCCCAAATTTAATACCCCGTTCGCGTATAACCAACTCTAGTCAGGGATTCCCTCGATATAGAGCTCGTCACTTGTATTGCGGATTGGGCAATTTCTTTTATTTCCGACCGCATTCATTTCAATGATTAACATGTATTTTAGATTATTTTGATCTACACGTTTTACGATATTCTTTTAGGTAATAATGTTTAAAATTAGGTAAATAATATACTTATTTATTATTATTTTCTGATCTAATAGCAATGGGATTTGTTTACAAAAACGGAATACATTAAGTTTTGATTTTTGATTGAAAGTAGGTAATCATAATCATATCATATCATACAACTTCGCGTACATTGATTTGGCTCCGAGATGAGTAGCTTGAGCACTCGTGGTACGGATATCACAATTAACGGTGGAGTATTTAACTATTATTTTCTAATAATAGTACTTAAATACATATTTACACCCAGATGCAGGATTGTTAATTTATATAAAAACATATTTCACAAAGCTAGTTACGTAACGTGTAGGTGTTTATTTACTGTTACAATTTGTTTATAAAATCAACGTATCACTTACTAACTAAAAATATTTTTAGGATACCCAGAACGAAATATGCCTCAGGAATTCATACTGAAAAGACAAAGCGGGTTTCAGCAGAGAAAGCCAAAAAGGCTAAAATGGATGAAATTCAGAGCATGTCTGGTTCTCTTTTCAAATATGTCACAAAAGCAGATAGCGGCCAAAGTTCAAGTAAAGTACCGAGTCTCCTGCTGACGAAAGTAATGATTCACATCTTGAAGACTCACATTCAGATAGCAACATCGACAGGACAGAATCGATGAAGACGACCCATTACCTCGACGGAACCAAAATAAATAATGAAAATGACACCGTTAATGCTACTTTTGGAGACAGCATTAGCTTCGAAGAATCTGTGCAACACTTGAGAGATGTTTCACATTGGAGTTTACCTGTTCCCAATAATGTTCGCATTGACATAATAAAAAAGGGCAATGAACATTTCCCGAACAAAGAAGGACCGTTTCCTACTGTATCTCGACATGGTTCAAAGATTAAAGATGATTCTCGTCATCTTTCACAGGAATGGTTTTATAAAGAGATGCCTAGTGGTGAAAAAATTCTACGATCATGGATGGTATTTTCTCCTATATCAAATAACCTGTACTGTTTTGCTGTCGTTTATTTGCTGCCAGTAACATACAAAGAACATTTACAACTGGATTTCAAAGTGGTGGAAACTAAATCCTAAAGTATTGGACCATGAAACTTCATGTGAACATTTAGAAAATTTCGAAAAGTGGAAAACTTTGGAAATGAGATTAAAACTCACACCACAATAGATGAGTCATCAACCTGACGCAATTAATGAATACGGAAAAACAAAGTGGAAAAATCTTTTATCTAGATTATTTGATATAACTTTGTTTTGGCTAAACAAAACATTTCGTGGACATGATGAAAAAGGGTCTTCCAATAAAGGTAATTTCTTAGAACTAGTTAAACTGCTGTCAAAGTATGATGCTGTACTCAAAGAACATATATTATATTTGGAGCAGGAAAAATCACCTAAAGTAACATATTTATCGCCAGAAATACAAAATGAGTTCATAAATGTTTTAGCTAATCACGTAAAATGTCAGCTTGTCAACGAAATTAAATCGGCCAAATATTTCGGAATCATGTTTGATAGCACACCTGACGTTTCACATGTCGATCAAATGTCTGAAGTAATTCGTTATGTAAAAATTAATAATAGAAAAGTAGAAGTCAAAGAAGTATTCTTAGGATTTTTTCCTTGCATGGAAAAAGCCGCTGATTTAAGCGCTGAAATACTAAAGAAGCTTGAAAATGATGCTTAGATATTATGATGTGTCGTTCTCAAGGTTATGATAATGCTGCAGTTATGAGTGGTATACACGGGGAGTGCAAGCTATTATAAAGAAAAAACAATAAAGCAATTTTTATTGGTTGTATAGATCATTCAATTAATTTATGCGGCCAACATTCGTTCTCACAAAATGTGACTTGTGTTACATTTTTCGGAACATTGAGACAATATTTAACTTTTTTCAACTACAAGCCGCTGGGAAGTGCTCTTCAATCACAGCAAAGCATCCGTTAAAAGACTTTCAACAACGCGCTGGAGTGCTCATTATGGTGCAGTAAAAGTATTGGCTGAAAATTTTGATGGGATTATATCTGCAATTGAGGAACTGTGTGACCAAGAAGTAAATTTAGAAACTAGAGGTGCTGCACAAAATCTTATCCCTGCTGTGTGCAATTTTAATTTCTTTGTTTTCTTTTCTTTTGGAATGATGTGCTAAGGGAAGTGAACAATGCTCAGATTTTACAAAGTAAAGGTTTATGTGTTGATGAAATAATCATAAAACTAGAAGCACTGCGTCTATTCATTGGAGAGAAACGGTTGCATCTAGCAGAAGAGGCAATAGATTTTGCTGTACAAAATCTGAACAATACAATATTTCGATGGAACGACGAATTCGTCGCAAGAAACGCATGCCCGGTGAGTTAGCATCGTCCACCGATGCTGGACTTACACTTAGAGCGGAACTTCAAAGAATGTCTTGACAGATTAAACATTGAACTCGAAAAAGAGTAAAGTCCATTAAAGACGTAGCTTCATTGTTTGAGGTTGTGCAGTCGAAGACCTTGCTTTCGGCAAACACTGAACAGTTAAAATTTGCCATATCAAAATTTACAAACTTTTACGATGAAGTATCAGAAACAGAACTACTTTTAGAAATACCAAGATTGAGAAGACATTTAAAAGCGGCTAATATTACTGTCTCTAAGGGGCATACTGGACTATTTGAAATTTACGGGTTGGGTCTTTAAGCATCATTGAGATCTAACGGGGGAGGGCTTAAGGCTTTTATCACGTAGTCAGAGAATTTTCGCGCTTTCCGGAGATATATTCAAATTATGACTGGCATTCAGCGCACAAACTCACAGATGGCAACACTAACGCAAATATGAAGGGACGCAAGCTGATTTAAAACTGATAGTTTTGTACTCATTAAAATGATGTCCTTATATAATTATTCTATTTGTGGTAAAACGTATTACCTGTTACAATATGTTTTTACATAAGTTTTATCGTTGATTATATTAACTTTCTGTTAGCAAAGAAAATGATTTAAAATCATATTTATGAATTACTACGTGAAAACTATGAGTCTCAACATATACTACAGTTGGTCCTGTAGTATATGTAGGTCTCCTCATCAGAGGAAAATTGTAAATATGGATTCACGTAACGTATGGGTATGTTTCAACCGGGTGACACTGGACTATTTAAATTCATTGTGGAATGGGATTTTTACAGCATCTCTTCCGAATCTAACGGTCGCACTAAAGTTATTTATAACAATATGTGCCTCAGTTGCTTCATGTGAGAAGTTTTAGCAAATTAATATTAATTAAAAATTACTTGCGGTCTACAATGACTGAAACCAGATTAAACAATCTTGGTATTTTAACGATAGAACATGAAGCAACACAAAATATAAATTTTGAAGACGTGATTTCGGAGTTCGCAAAGTGTCAAAGCTAGAAAGAAAAAAATTTTAATTTTGAGCATACTAAACTTATTTCACAAGTATACTAATATTTGTAATACTCGTATTTTTAATAAAACGTAAATTATTATTACTTTTTTATTTTAAAAGTTTTGATTGAGTTTTGGGTGACACCTACAAAATCCGCCCGGAGTGCCACCTATGGTAGCTACATAACTGCTTGTTGCTCCATTTGTTAATGGGGTGGCGTAGCATATATCCAGTCCATCTCCATTTTGGACGTCAAACCAGTGAGAATGTCTATAGTTTTGTTATATGTCTACGTTCCTGACCCGGTCTTTGATTTTTAACCTAGCATTATCTTTCCATGGCACGTTGGCATTTTGCCTTCCCTGTGGAGAAGTATGATTGACCAAGTTTCACAGCATAAATAAGCAAGAACTGATATAATGCAGGTGTCGAATGTTTTCTTATTTATGTGATTGCCTGATCCTTACTTTTCACTATTTCCTTCAGTGACCAGTATTTTCTCCATCCTTGGGTTATTCGCATGTTTATTTCCTTTGTCATTTCATCTGAAGGGATATTATCTCCTAAGTAAATATATTCTTTATAATTCAATCTTTTGTACCCTACTATAACGTCTGTTTCCCTGGAGTTTGTCATCAATCTTGTTTTACTGCCATTGATTTCCAGACCAACTTCTCTACTTTCATTTGCTAGGCTCTGCATCATTTGCTCTATTGCTGCTGGATCCTCTTCAAGAAGCACCAGATCATCGGCAAATCTTAGGTGGTTTAGGCGAGCTCCATTAATGTTCAAACCTAAGTGGTTTAGCTGTCTAAAGATATGCTCGAGTACGGCGTTAAATAGCGTAGGAGAGAGAGAGGATCGCCTTGGCGTACGCCCTTTTTGATAGAAAATGATTCTCCTGTTGATTCTAGTTTAATACTGGCCTTGCTAGATTTGTATATACTTTTAAGTATTTCTATATAGTTGCTCTGAACTCCTTGTTGTTCAAGGCTCCGCCATATGTATTGATGCCTGAGGCTGTCGAATGCCTTTGAGTAATCTATAAACGCCAAGTAGATTTGTTTATTGTATTCGTTGTACTTCTGTATCAGCTGTTTTATTGTGTGAATGTGATCTATTGTGCTGAAGTCTTTTCTGAATCCTGCCTGCTCTACGGGTTGGCTTTCGTTTAGTGTTAATGATATTCACTCCAGGATCACTAGCAAATACTTTATATGTTTGATATTAGAGAATTGATCTATAGTTCTTAATCTCGTCTCTAGGTCCTTTTTTATGTAGTATTATCATGTGACACTTGGTCCATTCTTCTGGAATTTGCGTTTGTAGATTTAATTGAAAAGTTTTGCCAGCATAGGACTGGTTTCCTCTAAAGTTCCCTTAAGCATTTCAATGGGTATCTTATCCGGCCCTGGTGCTTTCTCGAGTTTACCTCTGGGAGATCCACCTTCGATTACCTCTGAGGCAAGGATTCCTGGCACTTCGTCTACTTTGTTTTCTTGCTTGGGTTACTTCTGGAATTGTGGCCAAGTCAATTTATCAGAATACAGTAGGCGGTAATAGTCCGTAGCTAGTTTATTTATTGAGAGTCGATTAGTTAAGTAAGATTCGCGTTACTTTAGTTTCGATATCCATTGTTTATCATGTTCACTTAATTGTGTCATAACCTTTTTTGTTCTTCCTGTTCTTTTTATATTTTTTTCCAAAACTCCATTTTTTTTCTTTTTACGGTCTTTTCTCATATTTCCTTAATTTTCTTGCTAACGTTTGCGGTTTTTTGGCATCTTTCTTTGTCCCCTTTATTTGATATTTGTGTTCTTCTTTCGTCTAATAGTTCTAGTGTCTCTTTGCTTATGTAGCTTTCTTTGCTTCTGGGTTTGCTGACTAGCATCTCTTTAAATTTATTTTGTAATCTCTTGTATTTAATCCTAGTTTCTATGTTGGATGTAATAATTTAATTGAGTGATTCTGTTTTGCGGGAATTAGTGGAATGACTGTGTTCTGATTTTTGATACAGCTTGTTATTATATAATAGGTTTTTCTTAGATCTTTTGGATTGATTGAGGCTTAAGCAGCTTCTTACTATGCGGTGGTCTATGTTAAAATTGAGATTTTGAACTATTTTGGTATCTGTGAATGCGCTTGCTTTGTTGGTTATAATAAAGTTGATTTCAGTTTTGAATTTTGCACCTGGGGCAAACCACGTCCATTTGCTTTTAGTCTTTTTTTTTTTGTAAAAACGTGAGTTCATTGAAATAAGGTTATTTTCCATCATGAATTCTACTAGTTTCTGTCCACTTTGGCTTCTTTTGCCATGCCCAAACTTCCCGATTGTGAATTCTTCTCCATTTTGCCTTTCTCCAACCTGTGCGTTGAAATCACCCATGATTATTATGTTGTTGCTGTAGTGCGGTTTTATTGCTTCCGAGATACTCTCATAGAAATATTCTATGTCTGATTGTCCAGCTTCTTCTTTTGGGGCGTAAATTTGAAAAATAGCCCAGTTCTTGCCACTATGCTTAGTTTTTTTTTTTTATCTTAGTACTTGGAAGCTTGTGACCGTCTAATAGTAATTTAATATTAGCTACAATCTGAAAAAAAGATAAACATATATAAATTCGATAATTTATTATTATAATTATGCAAAAAAATGTTTGTTTATTAACTGAAATAATTTACTTTGTACAAAGATTTGTGTAGTTCTTCATTACATGATTCTTTCATCCCATTTTAGAGATTTCTTTACCACATGGGCGCAGGCAGAGGGTGCAGTTGCACCCCTGAAAAAAAAGAAAACACATAAAAAAAAATTTAAGTAATCATTGATGAAAAGCATAAATACAGATTAATTTTTTTCTCACTGTTTGAATAAAACTGGAGGCCTCTAGGTTGCCGTCCAAATTGATTTATGACTTTGTCAACAAATTCGGTTATCCTCCTCCACTCTTTTCCTGTGAACGCTGAGCATGCATAGACCACTTAGCCTCGCGTCTCCCATTGTTGAGCGATTCCACGTCTTCACACGTCGTAACATACTAAATGTACGTTCTATGCTACATGTTGTTGCTGGAATAGTTAAAGCAATTTTGATTGCCTCACATGTCGCTGGATAAAACGGGTGGCAGTGCAATTAAATCTACGTATTCAATGGATTCATTTAAAACCGATGTATTTTCTTTGCTCATTACCTCGTATCATGTGGTAGCCTCGGCGATAAAATTACGTAGAAGACCTCCGTAGAAGTTCTGCAAATCTTCTGCTAATGATAAAATTCTGATTTATCTAATTTTGTCATATTTTGTAGGTGAAGCTGCATAAGCGAAAATGCTTTCTTGTGTTGAAGATCGTGTTTTAGTTGAAGAAATAACAGAATCTAAGGGATGTATATATCTTGGAAAAATCTTCCACATTTTCACATGGCTGATTTGATCTGCAAGTCTGTCTTGCCACTACTCGAGGACGTTTTAATTCAACATCCAGTTTCTCGCAAATATTTTGAGCTTTCTCGAAAATGACCGCAAACTCCATAGAGGCATTATCGCAATGAGATTGAAATATATCAGTTAATTTATTTACTTGATCGTCTACTGCCCTTATATTCATATTTACTTCTTGTAATTGATTGCACACGGGTTCAAGCTTGACAGAACAGGTAGCAGTTACTAAAAGTGTCACAATGTATGTAGGAGTAGTTGCAGTCGTGTAAAGCTGATAAGCTTTGGTTTTGGTTTTAGAATTATGTGTGTTGTGCGAAGGTTCGTCTAAAACTTGTACAATAGTCAGAAAGTTTTCAGAAAAGAGTCTTATACCTTTGGCCACTTTGCTGTCCAACGCGTTCACATAATATCGGTATATTTGGAGTTTTATTCCGCCGCAACGCTCTGTCGTCCACGGTATTTCTCACTTCACTGACAGTACTCAGGTCATCGATGACAAGATTTAATACATGCTTGCGCACAGTGGAAAATATGGCTGATAACGTAACGTACGTTTTCTAAACATTTTTAAATATTATTGTTTTATATCTATTACAGAATCATAACGCACGACGAAATAAATTCCTGTGAAATCGACGTTTCATTTAGCCTTAAACAATGGATTCTTTCAACTAGATTACCGTGTGTGTAGTACGACACATTAGCAACTTCGCCAAAAATCGTTTTTAACGCTTTAATTAGCTTCACTTATATGTATGTTTGTTTGTTTGTAAATGACTCATTTCGACTCGATTTTGATCCACTTTGAACTGTCAGATTGCATTTAAGCTTTGTAGATTTATCAAGAACCCATGGCAATACAATAATTTAATATTTTGAAAAATATATTTTTTAAATACTTAAACTTTTGAAATTTTAAAAATAAAAAATAATTTGCTTGAAACATTAGGTATTAAATTTTACTATTTTGAAAAAATATTGGTAAAATAAAAAAAAAAGTGTGTCAGCTCCGACGCATGAATGGAGTTTACTGCTTTAAGATGATATCATACATATAGATTAGTATAATGGTAAATTAAAGCATCTATTATATTATTCAAAGCATAATACACAATTCATTTATTTATGTTAATAGTAAAACAATTAATTCGTCATTTAAGAAAATATTGAAAAAAAATCTCCACCAAGTATAAGTGGAAGTTCATGGTAACGTTTCTTCAATAGTTTTGAACCCTTCTGTATACACTAACAATGATTCGTGGAGAAAATCTATTATATTTGTCACATTCTGATTGATTGAAATATAAACAGTAACCATGACGATTTATTTATTTCAGTAACCATGACGGTAGCGTAACGTCATTTATCTAACACTTTATTTTATTCCCATAAAATTCCATACCCCGGCCTAAATATGAAATCGATTCTTAAAGGTAAACTCCAAAATTTGACACAAAGACCGAATTTTTTATTTGTTTAAAAATACTAAGGATGTAATGCGCAGGTATTACGCTCCCCGACACTGTCTCCTCCGCCGCGTTTCTATTTTACGCCACTGCGGGGCTTTCGTGACGAACTTCACAGCCGCAAAATTTCGTGCGTTGTGCTGTAATAATGATGCGTTAGATCGAATGGTAACGCTATTTAGACACGAATGCTATAAATTTAAATTCATTGCCACGAGTAAGATATTCTAAAATCAAGGCTCTCGGTTATAAGTACTACTGATATGGTCTTGAGACTAAAAGTTTAGAAAATAAACTGTAGTTTAAAAAGACTAAAGAACACTTTAATGGTAAATCAAATATAAAAGTGAAAAATAATTCTAATATAGGAATAAAATAATAAACGAAAAATATTACTAATATTGTGAAAAAATCGTGGGGTGCTCAAAAAAATCAGTTCTCGAAAATATTCGATCGGTGCGATTAGTTCAAAAATGTTACGAAAGATATCGCACAAATCACAAAGCGTCCACGTTTTTTTCAATAATACTAAAATTTTGTTTAATAACATATTTTATTTTTATGCATGATAACTTATCAGCACACGTGCAAACCTAGCCTGCCTATATTGTTTAACCGACAAAATTATATCGTTTTATAATCTGAACACTTTTGTGCTTTTAAATATTGTTTTATAACAATACGTCATTACTCGTGAAGTGAAAGAACAACGCAGTTTAATACGCTGTCCTTTTCATCACAATTAATAGTTTTATATATATATATATATATATATATATATATATATATATATATATATATATATATAAAACTAAATATAATGTTCGTAAAAACATAACTAAGCTTCCAAATTGGCATGTGATCCATATATGTATGAACTTACCTCATTTCAACGCCGTGATGAGGCTTCATCATTGCTTTACTTTGCTTGCTATTTGGCTTAGGACCAAAATACTGTTATATATATATATATATATATATATATATATAAAACTATCGAAAACTGTCTTTATTAATTCTTGTGTGAATCTCTTTTAGTGAAAAACACCCGTGCTTTCCATAAGCTCATCATAACCTTCATGGTTTCAGTTATGGAAGTTATTGTTAACGTATAATGCTCTTATAGGAGCATATATATCAAATAATTGTAAAAGTAAGGAGTTAAAAATGAGTATCATTTCATGTACGTTATAGCAACTTGAGACTTTGTACCACTGGTCTAAAATACACTATTTAGGAGGATTTTTGGTTTTCAAGTCAAATTCGCAAACGATAAATACATCGTTATTTTGTTTAATGCCTCTAATATCGGTCAAGATACTATGAACACGAGCATCGGAGCATACTACTTCTATGGTGGTTGACTGTGATCATTGTAATGTGTTTGAGTTGAAATCAATTGTTTTAAATTTAAAATGCCGACCAAATTTGAAAAATTATGAATATTAATGTTATTTAAGTCCAATAGATTAATATTAAAGTCACCAAGTATGACTAAGTCATCATTAATATCTAAAGCATTTGCAGTCACTGACATCCAAAACGTATCTGCAGTAAGCCACTGAGGGCGGTAAGTCGTTTCTATAGCAATTTTGTTGCTGTGAATATCAACCTTCAACTACATTTATTCGCCAGGCACCACTGGATGTTCACATATCACATACAATTCTAATACCCTTCTAACATAAAAAGCGACGCCGCCGCTGTGGGCCTTAGGGCACTGGAGCGCAAATCCGGGCAGAGAGGGCTCTTCCTTCTTCATTGGGCAACAGCCATGATTCATTTATTGCTAATATATCCAGTGTGTTGCGTCACCGCCAAAAGCAGTCGTGATTTTTAGGTATATAGCGATCACGGATTACACCAATTTTAAGTAATTCTTAGGTGTCATTATGTCACAAAAGATGTGAACACATGGAAAGAAGACATAAAGTGTAAATGTGATTTACATAACGAGTTAAGACACATGTAGAGGTCAGCAACAAAAATAATAAAAGGACAGAACATAAAAATACTCTAGCCAGTCGGGCAATAAAGTTATACAGATGAAAGAATATGCTCTTCCTAATATAGTACCAAGTAAAATCTGATATTATAGGATTGAGTTTGAATATACAATATGATACAAGGCAGCAACGTAAATTTGTAAAAGACAAAACTAAAGACTAAAATGTGTTTTAAAAATATCAAAATACAAATGTAAGTCCATTAAGTAGTAAAAGAAAATGAAAACAGTATTTTAAAATTTGATAATACTCGAAAGATGACCAACTTTAAAGTGTATCAAAATTTAGTGATGTCATGGCGCAAAAAACTTGTCTTCAATAAAATAAATATATGTATATGCTAATTTTCGATGCGATCGGTTACAATGTTGATAAGCTGCAGCTCCATCTTGTGCGGAGTTGCAATAAGATAGCACAAAACCTCTATGGAAAAATATATATATACATACCAATTTTCGTGATCTGTAGAAAGGTGTTGCATGTTGTGTGTGAGTGCGAGTGAGTGAGTGTGTCAGAGATAAACATCGCGTATGAGCGAACTCGTTTAATCCAAATGCACACAGAAATGCCTGGACAAAATTGATGTGCGGTGGCGGCGCGGGCAGTCGAGAAGACTACAGTAACACGCACGTGTGCGCATGAACATAACTGTTTCGCGATATCATTTATTCAATGTTAATTATTGCGGCAATATATTATTATGTATAGAAATTACTTTACATACGAAAATAACTTAATATATATTACATAAGACACTTATTTTTCTATACAGTCTATGTTTATGTCGTCTGAGGAACCATAAACAATGGAGCTAGATAGTATAACCCACGAAGCTCTGACAATGTACCGACACACATATATATATTCATCTTCACATGTAACGATGCTGAAAGTATTTATAAAGATACAAAACTAGTAGCCTAAAGAATGCGCGAAAAGAAGAAAGAATTAAAGAAAGCTATGACCAGGAAAACCAAATTTTTTTATGGTGGAAAAACCTTGAATAATTCCGAGATATCATGTATATGTATGGAGATGATGATGGACATTGATATGGAGAAATAATATGAGAGCTGGAAAGCGCTTGCATGGAAGCATTGGAAAGCGTTTTTGCATGTGAGGTACAGTTGCAGATGACAATGTTACTGCAACTGAGTATATGATCGATGATGGAAGTAAAAGTGAAATTGTGATGTATGAAATTATGAAAGCACTAAAATGTATGAAAGTTGGACAAGCTGCCGGATATGATAGAGTTTCGTCAGATGTGCTGAGGGACGGTGGGGGAATAGTGGCAAGCCTGTTGTACCAGCTCTTTAAAAAATACTGGAAAAACTATAGGGTACCTAATGACTGATGTAAAGCAGTCATTGTACCCCTATAAGGAAAAGGCGCACGGCAGATTTGCACAAATTACCGCCCTATAAACCTCAGCGTCGTTGGCAAACAAAGTGTGTGCGAAAATTATTAACAAAAGTTGTGAATAAGACTGAAAACAAGTTTAAAGACGTATATAGGATTTCGAAAAGGATAGGGTGTACGGACATAATTTTTCTCTGCGAAACATTGCAGGAAATTTTTGCCCAGCGGCCAAAAGGTTTTCTGTATTTTCTGAGTTTAAAAAAACTTATGATAGAATGAAAAGAAATTATCTATGAAGAAACCTATTCAAGCATGGTGTGAGTAGCGGATTAATACAGACACTGCAATATCTCTATACGGGGGCTCCAGTTTTGCATTAGAATAAATGGGACATACACTGACTGGTTTAACATCCACAGGGTGTCGGTCGATAGCAATGTGTAGCTTCGCTGTGGTTATTCAACCATGGATAGCTATCTGTATAATTTGAAAGACTATGAGTATGGAATAAGGATGGCTGAGCTGTCTGTCAAATGCCTCTATACATCGATGACCAATTAATGCCGCCTTCAGCGCACGGGCTGCAGGAGATGGTAAATAAATAAATGATTCTGTTAAGAAAAGAGGTATGAAAGTAAATGTCGGTAAGACTAAGGTGATGGAGTTCGAAAGGGGCGAAAGCACGACTGAATGCGATATATTTATAGAAAGTGAGAAAGTCAAACCAGTGAGTTTGTATACCTGGGTAATATGTTTACAAGTGATGGTAAACATGACAGATATCGAAGGGAGAGAGAATGCGAGAAATAAAGTAGATAGGTCCTTGATCGCTATTATGAATAGTAAAAATGTCTCACGACAAGCAGGCTTGGTTATCCATAATGGGGACCAAATGCCTACGTTTATGTATGGTAGTGAAAGCTGGGTATGGCAGAAGAAAAGTTAAAGTAGGATTAATGCAGTGGAGATGCGATAGCTGCGAAGTATGTGTGGAGTATCTTGGAAAGATGGATGTAGAAACAGTGATGTTAAAGAGCGGTATGATTTGAAGGAAGATGTAGTGACTGGAGTACAAAGAGGTATGTTGCGGTGGTTTGACCATTTGGAAAGGATGAATGAAAGTAGACTGACAAATAAATCTAAAGAACGAATGTGTGTGATAGAAAGGTCGGCAAAGATGGCCCTAGAAAATCCTACGCAGACAATATTGGTAGTATTAATATGCTACCAATATTATCTGCATAGGATTTTCTAGTTTTTTTTTTTATAGTTTAACCCTTTTCTAGTAAAAGGGCCAATATTTAAGCACCAAGAAACCGTCGATCTTGCATGAATAGATTGATGGGTGTCGGTGAGGCAAGAGAGATATACAAAGACCGTTCCATGTGGAAATCCATAGCCTCTGGGATAGCCTACCGTTCTGGGATATAGGCGTGAATTTATATTATTATTGGATAACTAGGTTACTGCTTTGTTTAGAAGAAAATATTATTTTATTTCATTATTTTATGAAACAATAACTGATCCTTTATTTTAAAACAATAACGTAAAATACATAAATTGCAATAATATACTTGACCGTTTTATTAAGCAGATATTTTGGTGTGTGATTGTAACACTGAAATTGGATATTGTTTGGACTAGTAACGTAATTTATTTAGTGATTACATTTTGCCCGTGGTTCCATCCGCGTGGACATCAAATGAATTCTTTTATTTTTATATCGAGCTATCACTCTGTCTACCATAATCTCAATGCTGTTCCTTTTTCGATTTTAGCCTGAATCTTTTCGATTCCGATTCTGATTCAAATCAGGAATCCATTTCTATTCAAAATATACATAGGTCCTTTATCTACGGCTCCATACGCGTGGATATACAGTT
This sequence comes from Eumeta japonica, assembly GCA_005406025.1. NCBI lineage: Eukaryota > Metazoa > Arthropoda > Insecta > Lepidoptera > Psychidae > Eumeta > Eumeta japonica. Next base: position 13,125 of record BGZK01002872.1, on the reverse strand, counting down.
CCTAATTCTAATATCGAACAATAACTTTATCAACCATAATCTCAGTTTTGGTACAATTCTTAAGTACTCAATTTTAGTGGAATCGAAAATTTGTTATGGTTAAATTTATATTAACTACTCAACAACACACAGTATAGCTATGTTGTTGTTGAGAGAATATGTGCAACTGAACAATATAAAAGCTATTACACATTCAACATTTGTATATATATTTGTTTGTAATAGGTTTCTCGACAATGCGCCAAGATTTGAGTTCAGGGATTTTCTATGAACTAGGTCATGTCTTCCAAAAATCTACTATAGTACATAGCATACGTGTCGGTATATCGGAAGTGAAGCTCTGCTTTCAGAAGACGCCTAGTGTTCAGAGGTATTATTTCGACGACCTAATTGGCGAGGCGCCGCTCCTGCAATTGTCAGCCGATCAGGAAAACAAAATGGGCCGTTAAGCGTTCCATACGCGTGTGCCCGGTCCGTCACAATACTCTATACTCTTTAGACACAATCAGGTATTTCATGTATATTTTACTGCCATAATAAAATTAAGGTTTATGTTATTTTAATGTTAGGTGATTACTACATGAAGCTTTATTATGAAAAAAACACTACATGCTTTCAACCAAAACACAATAAAAAGATTTAAAATAATGCTATTCCACTACATTGATGCCTCGTTTTAGAACAGCATGTCTTAGTAATAAAAAATTAAGACTTATTGTCTTCCAATAATAAAGTGATGCTTACTTGCTCTCTTTGCATTTAAAAATGAACCTTATTTACATTTTGGTCAAAATGTTCGATGATAAATAATGTTCCTTTCTTTTTTTTTGACACTGCAAAATAGTATCGTAAATGCGAGACAGAGACATCAAACACACTGAGCCATTTTTCTTCACGAATATAGTATACGCCTGTACATCTTCATTTTTTATACTTCAATGATAACAGCACAATAATTTAGTACCAATGAGCTGATCTGATATGGATTCACGAAATAAATAATGAAACTTTTCAATGGCTAATAGTGAACCTCTCGAGTTTAGGCTCTTTTGGTTTGTTTTGACGAGTCGCATACATTACTCTTAAGTGACATGGATCTGAAGATGAAGCGAAATGTCCCTAGTGAAACTCTACTAGTATAGCCATTAAAGATGCGAGTACTGACCACATTCTGCTTCATTTCAGGGCTTTACTGGTAACTACCAGCAAAGCTCACGAGTTTGCACTCGGTTTGTTGTAACAAGTCCAATAATATTATGTAATTACCGACGGTGAGGTCACTCAAAAAGTAATTGAAATAAAACAACATTAGCAAAATAAAGCCAGTATTTAAAAAATGTGCAGTGTAAAATAAAATAATAAAAACAAGCTTTACTGAAGTAAAACGTAAAATATCGTTCTAAAAACATTATCATGGGTTGATTTGAAGAATAAGGTGATAATAAAATACATTCTTTTACTAAAATAAAAATGCTTTATTTTGTACTATTTATAAATATGACATTAATCTTTGGCATTTCTAATCAACAATATCTGACATTGGGTAGACTAGGTTAATATGTTTACGAAATTAGTAAACTGAAACGCAATAATCGAAACTAGAGGAAGAATGAGGGTTGTCAACTTGATCCGTAGAGGCTTCGACGAGCGCTGCGGCTGCAGCCGCTAGCGCCCCGCCACGCCACGGCCACACACACCTGCGCACATCCAAACATGCCAAATTTCCATAAAATATGAACTGCAGATCTTTACAAGCCCTGACATTTGAGATACTTTAAGAATAGATAAAAATATACTAACAAAAAAAAACAAAATAAAATACAGACAATATTCTTCTATGCCAATTTCTGCTGAAATTTTTGGGATCCATCTACATAAGATAATCGATTTTGCACTTCGTTTTAAATATTTAGAGCAGATATTTCTAGAAGTAATTAATTATTTTTATTGCATTTTGGATTAGACATTTCAATAAAAGCTTCTATAATAATATATAAATATTTTACTATTTTCATTTAAAATCACTAATACCTCTTACGGAGACAAATTGGTGACATTAAAAAGGGCCTAATTTTAAACACTCGGAATGGACGAATTGTCAAAAATAGGTTGATGGATGTCAATATAGCAAAGAGATATGCAAAGATTGTACCAAGTGAAAATCTGTGCTCTCTGCCTATCCTTCTAGGAAATAAGCATAAGTTTATAATAATAATAAACAATAACACATTTTAACTTTACATTTTAGTGTATTATTGATTCAAGATTTACCTCGTGATATGATTCTCACTAGAACACTTGGTCATGCTAAAACTTTAAAAAAATTCATTGCATACAATATCAGTAGCTAATTAATTCATGGTTAAGATAAATAACACATTAACACTTAGAGTTTGATATCTGTCAATCCTCTCAAATCAATATTCGACTTTGGATGAGAATTCATGATGGAAGCAAATTCGACGTTCCGCGGCCCATTGCGTAGTGCGTAGTGCACGTGACTACCGGTCGTCGGCAAGCCTCTATAAAAATGCTCATTTACCGCCTAGTAAATAACAGCTATCTCGGATTGAACGATCTCTCTACGAAGTGATCTAGGGCCACGCTCTGTTGGATTTAACTATCTAAGTTATAGACATCCAACTCAGCAGAGAGCATGCCTGCAGTACCTATGCGAAATCAGCATTGACTTATTAGTAATATGTTTTAAAAATTTTGAACAATGCCAAGCATCGCGTATATTATTGTCACGATTTGTGACGAGTTTTCACAATGGGTACTAACAGTTAGTACGCAAACTCCTTACACTGCTTATGGTGGTGAACGGGTGGAAAAGGTGAGAGGTATATAAGTGTGTACAATTAAATCACTCCGGCCGCCCACTTCGTCTTACGTCACCACTGGATTTACTGCTAAGTTGGATACTTAAAATTATAGTTATCTTACTTTATGACATTTATAATTATTTTGATAATATTATACTTAAATATTAAATTGAATATATTTATAAATAAACATTAAATGTATACTAATTGCTGCTTACCATACATATACAAAAGACAAATGACGAAAAGTTGCGATATTAAATTTGCTAACATTCCTCCGACGGTTTTACTGGTGCCTGGAAATTAGGAATCTTTAATACTTCTGATATAGTACAACTAATGAAACATTTTTAAGTAATATGTTGTCAAACTATGAATTATTTTAATCTATTGTGGATCAAGCCTTATCTAAAATTAGTGACAAAATAAAAACATTGTAATATGTGGAGACTTTAATGTAAAATTAGATCTCACAATCACAGCAGTAAATAGGATTGGATGTTATAATCTGGCAAATATCGCTTTTCAATTGTTATAAGAATCACTTCTACCAGTAAGACTTGTATTATTAACTATTATTATTTAATTATTACAAACTCACGCTTATTTTCAGAATGGTAGACAGAGTATAGATTTCTACATGGTACGATCTTTGCATATCTCTCTTGCTTCACTACCATCCATCAATCGTTTCATGCAAGCTTGTCGTTTCAGATACTTAAAATTTGACCCTTTTCAATGTGCCACAAATTATGTCTCCATAGGGTATTTTCTAGGAAGGACCCTTGTCGACTTTAATCACACCCGTTCGCTCTACACATTTTTTGCCAGTTTACCTTCATTGATCTTTTGGCTAAACCACCGCAACATGCCTTTTCTACTAGTCATTACATTTCCTTCAAACCACACCACTCTCTGACATCACTCTTTCTACATCTATCTTTCAGAGACACTCCACATATTACGCTGAGATCGCATATCCACAACACTCATTCTGCTATTATTTTTCTTTTGCCAGCCAACTTTCACTACCATACATAAGCATAGGGATCAGGACCCCATTATGGATAGCCAAGCGCGCTTGTCGTAAGACACTTTTACTATCAATAATAGCAAGCAAACCTCCATTCGCTTTATTTTCCGCATTTACTCTTCTCTCCCTATCGTGTTTACCGCTATTTGTGAACAGACCGCCTACTATACAAACTCATTCTCTTGTTCGACTTTCTCATCTTCTATAGAGTATGTCACATTTAGTCATACTTTCGCGTCTTTAAAACACTATCATCTTAGTTTTATAGACATTTACCTTTATACCCCTTTTCTTAACCGAATTATCCATTTATTTACCATCTCCTGCAGCCCGCATGCCGAGCGCGCAAGGATTACTTGGTCATCGGCGTAGAGGCATTTGACTTTGTATCGATAATATTTACAAACATATTGTAAATATTATTGATGACATCAACTATTGTCTTACTCAAACGCATTTGGCTATCCATAGTGGAATCCTGGTCCCTGAGTAATGAAAAGCATGATAAAAATTGAAAATAGGATCATTGCAATAGAGGTGCGATCTTTGTATAGTATGTGTGGAGTGTCTTTTAAAATAGATGTACAGCGATGTGTACGAAACAGACGAATCTGTATGAAAAGATTAATGGATGTCAATGAAGCAAAGACATATGCAAAGATCGTAGCACATGGAAATCTGCAGTCTCTGCCTACCTTTCCAAGAAATAGGCGTGCGCTTATAATAACAGTAAAGAATTAGTATCATATTAAAAAAGGTCTAATTTTTAGTGCCCGAAACCAAAAACTTTGCATGAAACAATTGATGGATGTCCAACTCCGTTTTTTTTTATTAGGTCCCTAAAGTTCGGAACAAAAATAAGACATCAATTACAGATTCAACAGCAATGCATCTATTAAATGGTAATTTTTTACACTGAGCATAATGTAATAACGGTATAAAAATATACAAGTAAGCAATCCAGTTAAAAATTTGTTATGCCAGATATAATAATTCCTTTAAATTATGTGTTCTGTAGCAAAATTTGGTTGCGTTGTTGCCTGTACGTAATCCACATGACGTAGATTGTGAGCACTAATTGACGTTCGAGACGGAACCGTATCGAAGTTCGCGATCACCTCTCCAAGTCGAGCGGCCATAGCGACTGCCGATAAAGCTAGCAGCAGAGTCGCCCACGCCGATAGTGAGCACGCCCGCCAGCCGCTCCAAGGCCGATGCGGAGACAGGTACCAGCACCAGTGGACTCGCCAGCCCCGTCAGCAAATATAAAGGCGGTAGCGCCCAGCCTCCGACCTCCTACACATAACCCAGACGGCTTAATACACTAAATAAAAATAATTAAAAATCATTTAGTATGTTAACTTAAAATGAACAAATATAATTAAATTTCACAAGAGGATTATGTTTCCTTATTATTATAACCATATAACCCCGAGCATTAGGAAACTAAAACATCTATATTTATTAGGCCCATTCATATAAAACATATAAGCTCTTTAAATTATTATTTAGAAAATCATATGAGAAAATGGGCTGACTTTTTATTAGAATGATGAACACAATTACATACAAAGTATATACACCTAAATTTTGCATCAGGTTTGATTATGAACTATATTTTTTAATATTCAGTTACCGCACGCCAACCAAAGTTTTATCTGCCAGCACAATGGGTACCTATATACATAAACTACACTGCTACACTAATGTGTCTGAAACAAATTACTGTAAGCATTTGATTAAATATAACCTTCCCAATAACAGAGAAATCAGGAGATATAATTATTTGTTGCCTTTTAGTTTAGTTACCTATTGACAAAAGCGTGTTTTTAGTAGTCATTTTAAACTATTAATTTTTATCATTTGCTATTTTACTTTAAAATTTGCACTATGATTACATCCAATTTAGCACATTAGGTATTATCGTTTTAAGATAAGTTTTGTGTGCTAAAATTGGTGTTACACAGGATGGAATCTATCATGTATCTTTTCCCACATATTCATAATCTACTCCGTTTTTAAAACTTGACAAAGTAACTATAACAAAAATATATCATTGAAAATATAAATAATGTAAACAAATTCACACACAACCTTACGAAGTGTTCGGCCAGTCGACGCTCGCGCGCCGCGCAGTGTGCCCGAATAAGTGAAGAACTCGAATTCTGCCTCGCGCTCGGGCTATACAGTGTATTATTTTTAAAGAATTTATCTACTCACTTACCTACCAATGGCACTTGTTGTTGTCAGGGATGTAAAGGTCGCCAAAGGTATTATTACATTAGTCTCTGATTTTACACATGTGTTCCACTCACCTCTAAACAAACAAGGCAAACTAAGGCAAATTGTCGGGTAAACGATACTTAACACAACTTACGGACTCGCAGGCAGCATTGTCACCTCTGTAAACTCCTCAACAATAGATCATTTTTGCACATTCGATAGCAGTGAAAAGCATTGTTATTAATGACACAAGACCTTAGTTTAAAAAACGTCAATATCGTAAACGTATCACTTTATAACAAAATACTCAACTGCCGCTAAGGGGCTACTGAATGAACTTCGTGAATTTACACATTCACGTTCTAAATTATTTTCCTCAGAAACGGCTATTTCAAAGACTATAATAGTTTCTTAGGAAAAGTTGTTCTAAAAAGAAGGATTTGCAGAAAGATGCTTGATCGATACCATGCGGTATAGCATATGCCCACCATAATAACACATTCTGTAAAAATTTCAACTGACTACCTAATATGGTAAGTAATACCGACGCTAAACGAACGGGATCAACGTAAGCTCAATTATGAGCTCCGTTGGCAATCTTTGGGTAAAACCCTACAAACAACTAAAAACAAACAAAATTTAAGTTTTTAACAGGAATTTCACAGTTCTGTATCTAACAAGTATTCAAAGCTTTGTAATGAAGTTAAGTATTGTTTGGTTAAACTCACCTTCTCATCACAATGACATTAAATGCATGTTCCAAAAAGTAGAAAACGGCTTCACATCAAATTTTCTCAATGTCTGTAATAGAAAAAATGAATATATTTTTAAAATAACACGTTCGATTTAAATTACACGTTGATGTAACAATATATAGATAAACCTATTTAAACAATAGAAACATTCACAAAATCAATCAAATTTATGAAACCTAATTGATAGGCGGCAGCACACACACAGTGAACAATTTTGTGACTAATTTTGTTGGTTATTAAAACATGAATATTATATTATTGATATACTGCTGAGGTAACGTGTGTTATATTGTGTACATTGAAATAATTAAAATTACATTTAAAATTGAAATAAACTATAACACATTACTTTTAAAACATAATCTAATGTAATTTGAAATGCCATAAATCAAAATACATGTTTCATGTTGAATGACATATACTAAAAATATAAAGTAATCGAATTGTATAACTAAATAGTAATTATAAATGTAATTTACTTAATATCATTTCTCAATATTACAACACTGAATTTTTCAGTATGTAAAACAAAAAATATCCAATGCGTTAAAGAACAATAAAATCATGAAGGGTTATAAACTGGTCTTATCTATCCTAGACTATAATTTTGCTGACGCTCGAATAATCGCCTTTAAGCCTAGTATATATTCGAAAAATAGAAATAGATCACATGAAGTGCAAATTAACAATGAAAGTTTGGCTACAAGTTATTTATTGACAACTATTGTTGCTACACATTCTCTTAGTATACTTAATGACGTTGATAGCAACATGGTTGACAGATTTCATACTGTTATTGCGAGATATATATTGCATTGAATCAGTCTCTTATAAATATATTATACCCATATTTTCACTACTCCTTTTTTAAATAAAAATTATTTGAGTATAATAATAAAAATAATCAACTAAACTACTATTGTATGGTATTATTTAATTGCAGTGCATTAGCCCAATGATTTGTCAGTTTCATCCATGATTACAAACAAGAAAAAGAAATTATTTTTTTTTTTGTGTTATTTCCTAAGAATCAATAAAATTATATTATGCCCACTGTGCCCTCAAGTACAGACGACGCCGCTCGAACGTCATTGGTTAAATATAGCGTTCTAACTCCTCTTTTGACGGAAACAACCACTTATGATATTTTTCTCAAATACTATGTCACCTTGAGCCATGAGTAAAGTTTATTACATGAGTTTCGAAATTGAATTATTTAATCACTAAAAATTTTAAATAAAGAAAATACCTTATCAAAAAAATATTAACCACCTTCAATACCGTTAAAGTAATAAAATAATTAGTTGTTTTTGAAGTCCAGGCCAGTTAAATCTGTTTGTTTATATTAACTGCCAATTAATTAGATGCAATTTATATGTACATTTCATAACAATACAGTATATCTTCAGAAAGGATATGACTGTCTACATTTTTCTGAACATGTGCTGCAATGAATGAAATGTAGGAAGAAATTGTATCTAATTAATTGGTGGTTAAGATACATAGAAAAGTAACACATTCTTAGGTGTTCAATATCTGTTAATCCTCTTGAATCAATATTCGATTCGTTGGATACGAATTCATAGTGGAAGAACAGATACGAGGGTCAGAAGTTGGTTACATGTTGTATGTTACAAGTCGCAGGCAAACATCTATTTTTTTTATTCATAGAAAATCTTGAAACAATCATTTCAATACAGTCTATTAAATCTTTTTATAATCTGCCTCTCCTATGTATATGCTTTACAACAATATGCCCTTCGCGACATAGGCTTCAAAGACAAAAATGTCAGCTCTTTCTCACTAACATTTCAGTGTATGATAAAGTAAAAGACAGGCAGATATGGCATTTCAATAATTATTTAGCCGTTTTGCAGTCATAAATGTTCCAAACAATGTATTAATAATTACTATTGTAAATTTTCACTTCGTCTTTCAGTAGTTTTCAACCAACTTCATTTATTTTTATGTATGTTGAGCGACAATTTCGTCAACTGTGGAATTTTAAACATTTTTTTTGTTTGGGATATACTCCCAAGGTGGTTCTATCATCACCAAGTCAGGATCTGATGATAGGATCATTGGAAAATCGAGAAAAACTCTCAAATATTATAGACATGTATGGTGCGTTTGAGCTCTTTTCTTCATTGTTCCAGTTTTTGTGTATGGTAGTTATATCATGCTGCCGGGCCACAACATTCCTAAACGTTTAGGAGTTACGAGGATAATACTGAAATTTGTTGACAGAAAGTACACATGGATGGCTATTAGTAAAACCTACTATATTTTGAATTAAATTATTTATTAATCTACCTACATAGTTTCATTCATTCATATAATTCCAATGTGACAATCATCACAGGAACACATCAAATTCTTAGCGATAAGAGAAGAAACAGAGTGAATTAATTTAATGTGCAAGTTAATAAAAATATATCCTGTATGAACTGTAGAACTTTTATTTTATAAAGAATAAGTATAATTATGTATTTCTATAACAATAATTTGGTAGTTGTGCTCCAACTAAAAATGTAAAGTCCATGGATTGACTACCAGTGAAAAATAAATTCAAGATTGGAACTACTTTTACACTTGCTCCAGTACAAAAGTAAAGGAGGTGCCTGGCCGATTTTAACTACGGCCTAATCCACATGTAAAGTAGCTAAATGAACTATGAAGTTATAATTACTCGATAACTATAAAATATGAAATAAAATAAAACCACTTTTAATCAATTGTTTTGGAGTTGGTTCCAGCTCAAGATAAATCAGACACAGCTATCTCTTCTGAAAAGATCTCTTTTAATTCAATATTTAACATTTCATATTTATGTTTATATTAATCTTAGAGGGTCGTGGTCTTTCAAATGGATTATACAAGAATGAAATTGACTTTATCATAACCAACAAGCCCAAGAACTTTCAAGACGTATCGGTTATACATAACTTAAACTTTCATTCGGACCACAAAATGGTACCCGCCAGCTATCAGGTGCGCCTATAAAGAATAATAGGAAATTTCATGACAGGATAACGGCCATAATATGCACCTGTAACAGTTACCAATTCATGACTACTCTACAAGCTATAATAAGAAGAAGAAAGTACACAACCAATTCAGACAAGGTATCAAATTCACAAACTTGTTAGCATCAGAAACACAGAAAATAAACACAGAGAAAGAACAATAGGATTTCTAAGGAGACATATCAGCTACTACAGGAAAGAAAAGAACTAATATGAAGAAAGGAAAATAAAGATTACTGCTCTAAAATATCTGAAAGCAGCAAAAAGATAAATGAAAATATGAGGAAAGATAAGAAAATAAAAAGGCAAGAAACATTGAAATAACACATTAACAAAACCGACGGAATTAAAAAGGCTTTAAAAGAATTAAACATTAAAAAGAATTGGATGCTACAAGCTATGAATCAGGACGGAAAGTATACAAACAAAAGACATAAGATAATAAAAGTAACTACAGACTATTACCAAAATCTATACCACAGCAAGAAACCCAAATTAAAGACTAGCCAAGGTATCGAAACAGATGAGCCAATACCAAAATACTACTGCAAGAAACAATAAGAACAATCAATACAAAAGAGGTAAGACACCTGGAACCGATCATATAACCAACAGAATACTATTAGCAACCACACCGGTGATTGCTCCCATAACTGGACTTATTCAATGACGTTACAGAGACTGAAAGTATCCCGGCCGAATGGACCACATCAACAATAATACTGCTACATAAAAGCGAGATATAGTCAAGATCGCTGGAAGATTAGTACGCTCATAAAGTTTTGTTAAGAACTTAAATTTTACATAATTTTATGAATAGAATATATATATACACGGGTGCCTATCAAAATGTGGTGGCCACAATTAAATAAAAATAATAAATACTCTTATTTATTATTTTTATTTAATTATAAAATTGAATAATTAAAAACCATTTTTTTTTTATTTTTAAGTATAGAGAATAATGTTTTCTCATGACAATATAACATATAGAAAGTAGAAGCTCTGAGTAATGTATAATTTTCCCTATTCTTTTTCCTATAATTTTAATATTATTGTCTCTATAATTCTCCCTATTCTCCTATTATACTTAGTTGAAAGATTTAATTGTTGGATTGAAATAAGTTTGAAAAAGTCCAAGTACCTAATAAATTCTACTTGCCTAGTATGAGAGATGTAATATTTTAAGAATTAAATGGTACTACGTTACCACGTTTTAAATATAAACAACAATCGGATGAAAGCGTGAAGACTTTCAATGAACACAAATAAAATCAAAACTTATGACTAACGGTTCACAAATTTATAACTTCAGAGTTAACATGGAGGAAATAGATTATTTAGAAGAATACTTATTCCTCAGACAGTTAATAGTGCCAAGTGATACTATGCATAAAGAAATCGATAGAAGGATAGCCAATACTTGGAAAAGATATTGGTCTCTAAGCGAAATAATGAAAATTTAAGACATTCTAATAAAAGAGAAAAGAAAAGTATACAACATGTGCATTTTGCCATGTTTAACATATGGATGCCAAACATGGGCATTAACGGAAAAACTAACAAGGAAAATAAATGTATGCCAAAATGAAATAGAGAGAAGTGTATTTAGGGTAAAAAGACGAGATAGGGTAAGATTGGAAAATATTTAAAAAATAAATAAATTTAAAGATGCGGACAAAATATGTAAAACATTAAAATGGCAATGGGCAGGACATATGTTAAGAGAGGAATGGGAAATGGACAAAAACAATATCAGAATGGTACTAGAGATGGGAAAAGGAACAAAGGGAGACAACCAAAGCTGGAAAGAAGACTTAAAGAGAACTGCTGGTCCAGAATGGATGAGAATTGTGAGGAACAGTGATAAATGGAAATCCTTAGAAGGCCTATTTCGACGGACAAGCTGGGATAAAAAGCACCGATATAGTAATACTTAAGAATTAACTATTGTAAACTCAGCAATAAAGGCTTATTTTACATATTTTATTTTTATTTTATTTTATTCATATTTATATATTGTATTATTGTGTTCTTTTGTCTTGCTTTAGCTGAAACGACTCAAAACAACTGATTCACTGTCTTTGAAGTCTGTTCAAAAATTATTTGAATAGGTGTTTGAAGGAGGTTTTGTTTTTCTTTAGAAAAATTTACTTTATATTATGTATTACTTATTTATTTTAGATCAACATATATTTTAAGTTACTACAATAGGGGTCGCAACAAAATAATTTCGAGGTGAATTCGAATTGAAATTCAACAATTAAAACTATAACAATATTTGAGGAACAAAATCTTTTTTTCCGTGTTGTGTCACAGAGCGAACCTGACTAGCATTATTCTATAAAGCTTTTAACTATGCTCTCAAATGTGCATGATTTATTAGCATTAGGGTGGTCCAAGCCAATATGGCGAAAAATTTTTTTTTTAAATTTAGGTTTCGCCACCCCCTCTATTTGTTATACCTACCATTTCTATGATGAGTAAAAATTTTCAGCCTCCTATCTTATATACAAGGGGGTGCTCATGGAATCAAAAGTTTCTGACAAAAGTTGAAGATTGTAAGTAAAACACGTAATTTAAGGTTTACAGTATTTTAATGAAATAGTTATAAAAGTATTTAAAATTATCAAAATTAGGTAACAAAGCTATTGCTTAATATATAATCAGTCGTAATCTTTCAAAACGATGTTTGTTAGCTCCTTTTTGGATGTTTCAGTAGAAACGATTTTTCTGTTTTCTTCTACTATGTGAAGCAAAATTGTTTTAGTCCTCATTTTTGTTAGTATCGTGTTTAATCTTCAAACTATTTCACACCTCTCTGCTGTATCATTGACAACACGCAATTTTTGACGCAGTTCTTGCCAGATAATCATCATTGTCATTCCAAGTGTCAGTAGGTAATTCCAAGCACGAGTCCTTGATATCAAGAGCTGAGAGCGTTTTCAATGTTCTTTGTGTTATGAAAGCTTCTAATGTAACCTCTAACGTAAGCTTAGCAGAATCACCTCGTACTGAACGATTACCGCCATCAGAATTCATTTTTTGAACAATAGCCTGTTTGTCACTATCAGACAGTTTTTCAGAAAACAAGGCAAGTGCAACTAATTCATCAGACAAATACCATAAATGACGCTCTAAGACACCTCTAGCTGCTTTACCGATTTCGGAATCAATAGCTTCGTACAATCGTAAGTTTTCCAAAGTAGTAAGTCATTTACTGGTTGCATCTGCTGCCAATGGCGCTTCGATCCATATTTTAG
>BGZK01002871.1:0-39122 GCA_005406025.1 Eumeta japonica | reverse complement strand
ATGTTAATCGTATTATAGTATTGTGTTTACGATATTCCTTTGAATTGTTTGCTATATTGTGTTAGATATTTATATTGAAAAATGTCTGAGTATTGAGTGTGTTTTCCTGTTCTCCGCTACTTATCAAAATCCTGACCCTCAGATAACACACAGATCGTAAATATCTAAATAAATAACACCCTAAATACAATAGAATTCACAATAGAAAGCGAGGACCCAATCACTTTATTGAATTGTAAAAAAAAAATCGTTAGTATCTTATACATAATTTTGTGAAAAAACAATATTAAATTAGTCTGTCCCATTGAATCTTCATATAGTGAGTTTTGATAATGCTTTTCCAATACCAACAAATAATCTTATACTAATATCATTTTTATAATTTTTTGTAAATCTAGTATTCATCATTGATAAATCTGGTTTTGGTTTCTTGATAAGAAAAAATATTGAGTAACGCTGCTTAAATAATAAAGCCCTAAATATTTTGCATATTCAATTTCATTAACGTAGATGCATTATAAAACCCAGTCATGTCATAAATCATTTGACAACTGACTGTGTGCATGATACTAAGAAGCCGTTGTTAGCTCAAAAATACCTTTTGCATAAAAAAACTGCGATTCCAGGAAAAGAAAGGACGTAAGGCATGTAGGATTACTTTTCATGAGTGCTACTCGTACAGCGTATTTAGCTTTTATTCCGACATTTATCCAAAAAATTAAATAATGTGTCGAACCTGCTGATTAATTGAAAAAGGAGTCTTAAAACATTGAAAAGTATCGTTTTTGATTATTATAAACTTTTTACAATGTTTGTTTTTTGTTTCTATATATGTATTTTGACGTTTATATGCATTAATAAATTGGACTCATAAATTTTCACGAGAAGCAGAAAAAACAATTCGTATGAGAAAATATTTAAAAATTTCGAAAATTATTCATTGGTACAACCATTGAATTAAGTAATAAGTTCATTTTGATAAAAGTGGGAGAGAAAATATATTAAATTATTCTCTATCAAAGTAGCAAAAAGGTTCGTTAGTAAAACAACTAAACATCAAATATTTAATAAACTCGGTCTATTTCATGGAACGTTGTTAATTTATAGAAAAAGAAGTGATCTACTACAAATAACCGATACCTTTACAGAAAGAGAACAAAACTTTCACTTATAAATATAAGTCATTTAACACACTGCATGTGTGCATTTTAATACCTTTAGATATACTGAATTTACCTTTGAATAAATTAAAGGTTAGTTTTAAATAAAGTTTCAAAAAGGAGTAATATAAAATTTCGATATATTTATGGGATACATGCTCATAAACGGACTCATCATATGGACTAAGATAATTATAAAATTAACACTTTCTTAGGTGTACGATATCTGTCATTCTCTCTGAATTAATATTCAATTCTTTGGATAGAGATTCGTAGTGGAGGGGCAGACCTGAGGGCAGTCGGATTGTATGCTGCATGTCAGGCAAGCGTCTATATGTAATTGAATCTTTAAATAAATTGTACACAAGTTACTCTTAGTTTTTTGCTCATTTTTCTTGAGGAAAACTGCCTTCGTATGAGAGTTTAATTATTCAAAAACGTAATTGCTTATTTCAAGTGTTATATTCAAATTTACGAAATAAAAAGTTTTAGTTTCGTGTGTATTCCTAAGTATTTATTTCAATAAAACATGCTGTATAATCTAAAATGAGTGTTATTCACCTTAAATAAGTCTTATCACAAGTAATAAAGTCTTAGTAACAATGCGCGATGCAAAATGTTCTAGTGTGCATGTATAGAGAATAGCAACCGGTACGTTTACGAGGCGTGAGAGAGAGAAATAAAATTACTTTTAAGACTAATCACAAACTTTCCGACGCAACTCGACGGTCAAGATTTTGGGACGATGATGTACGACGATAATTATATCTTTGTTTTACTTACTTGTGTGTATTTAAAACAATATAGCTTATTAGTGTTCTGTGGTGCAGTGGTGCTTACGATAAGTGTTACGCGTCTGTTTTGTGACAGCGCTTAATTTGAAATTGCGCCGTTTTGAAAAATTAATATTTGAAGGAATGTTATTTCACAAACGAGTGATTAATATTAATTGTCCAATTCCATTTTCATTTTCAGCACATTAGATCTGTGGTAGATTATTTACGTACGCTTATGGTGAGCGACCAAATGTAAGTTGTTTTCGATCCAACTCTAAGGTGCAATCAACCAAACGAAGAATCTAATATTGATGTTGCAAAAGATAAAGTGGTAATACGAAATATGTGTTTTTATGGAGATAATTGTTCAGTGAAATGCAAAAAATAAAACTTTATTTTGCATTTGAGTTTAATGGTTTTATGAAACTTATCAAAACCTCCCAATTTATTGCATAGACATGTTAATTGTTACATGAAATTGTTATAGCTTTATCATGTAGAACAATTTTTTCTTGTGTAATGACACCGTTTTAATGTAATTTTTTCTTGTAAATTTTTCAAGCATCAGATAGTTATTAATTGAATAAAACACAAAATAAACATATTTCAAATTACAATTGTATGCATAAAATAGATGAAATGTGTTTTATGTATTATATTTACTTGATTTTTCGTTCACCTATTTGATACATAACTTTGTCTGATTACTGAAATGATGGCTATTATTCATTTAAATTTATTCTTGACTTGTGGCTACTTCATTCTATTTAAAATCTAATAGCCTCTACCCATTACGCTATAGTGTATTATAAATAGGAAAATTTAAAAATAAGATTTCTATGTCCCTATATATTTTCTAAAATTATTTCAGATTTATGAAATGCTAATTTACCTGGAGATCTACAGTATCATTCACGTTAGTATTGCATTACAATAACAATGACTGCTCTGTTGTATTTAAAAGTGCATTCAATTATTTATTTAGTATATCTATTATTGAAAACTATGCATAACTGTAAATTGTCTATCAACAGATATTTAGATCCAACACTTAATATAATTTGCTGCTTGGCATATCTTTTCTTTATTCTGATTTGTGCTTAGTAAAATTAAATTTCCTTCTTTGGTTTTGTTTCTATTATATGTGAGCATAATAATATGAAATTATTTCAAAAGAAACAAGTACTAATTATATATTTCAGATCCTTCAACATTTTCATGAAAAGTCAGAAGATACTGTGACTAGAGCTTGTAATACTTGCAAGAAATGTTTTGACAATGAAAATGCACATTGGGTTTCAGCATATCTCAAAGGATTCAGACGGTGATTCTGACTCATTATCTACAGTAATAAATAATCAAGTTAGCCATTAAAATTTTTATTGAGCATCATTAGTATTGCTCACACACTCATAGATGTAAAATAGCAATTTTGCTGTATTGTTATTTAGAAAATTTAATTGTGACGATGTCAAGGGAATAGCAATAGACAGATTAAAAATTGGATTAATTTTAGTTTCATTTTATACTGAGTAGTATGTAGTTCATAACATTGTAACACTTCAAAATCAATATTAATGTTTTCTTAGTATTTTAGGTTTCTTTTAAATTGGCAGTTTCGTCTCTGAACAAAATGTTGTAGCATCATTTTCTTTTGAGTGTATAGTGTGTGCATCAAGCGTGTTTTCATTTGATGAAAAAATAATGTGATGTCTATTATTGAAGTCGGTACGTCAAGCCCGAATAACTTTAGGCCTACATCTATACTACTATCCCTTAGTATATTTATTGAAAATTAATCATGAATAATTTATTAGCAAATTTTCACTATAATAATTTAATGTCTAAAAAACAGTTCATTTTACTTGGAATCATTCAACAATCGATGCTGGTGTTTACTTTGGATTAGTAGGATGTAATTGAGTGTTTCTCAGATCTCTCCAAGGCTATATCATTTAGAGTAACTGGCAAGCACTCGACCTTCTGAAATCGTATTTGAGTAAGTGAATTGTTCATAGAAATGAATTCTTGGGTTGTTTCTGATTTTAGTCTATATAAACATATTATTTGGTCTCATTATGATAATCATGATAGTACTGTTTGCAGATGATATCTCTTTTTAAGTATAAGACAACAGCCTCATATGAACGAAAGTGAATGACGAACATCGCTAGCTTGAAAATATAGAATTGATTTACTTCTGATAACATATTTCGAACAATTTTTCAAATAAAATGTACAAACTTCATTTCCAAATGTAAGATATGTATTGAGAATATTTCTTTTCTGTAGGGCCCATACTGCCAACTGGCTGCAGTACAAAATGGATTGTTCATATTTATTCTATACGATATTTATTTTTATAATATCAAAAACATTGATAAATATCACAGCGGAAGTTTCGGGATGGCCTGCAGGGTCAACTGTATCTCAAATTGTTTTGAAATTGGATTCTAAGTCATGGTCATGATAATTCATACCGTATCTGTTGGAAATAAAGAAATGTTTCAATGTTCGTATTTGACCACTAAGAGGATTTAACAGGTGGTGAAAGTTTGTATGGAATATCCATTAGTTTTCAAGCCAGATCGTTTTATATTATAGGGCCTATATATGTATAGATGAATGATACAAATCATATATATGAGTAATTATTATAACTAATCCAAAGCGGTACTGAAATCGAAACAGAGTGAAATTGGAATCGAAAACAAGAGTGGGATGGTGATCCAAATCAGATATGAGATCGGTTACAGAGTCTAGAGCAGGACGATCAGTCCAGGATGGAAATTGAGAACATGACCGGTATCGAATCATGGTTGACAGGGAGATCACTAATATAAGAGATGAAGGAATTCATACTAAGCCCATGTGAGCGAAAGCTAGTGCATAAACGTATATTAGCTTAGGTACATAGGCTAACACATTCCCACTAATTTAGAAAAACCATTCTTTTTCAGGTACCGCTGAATGGTCTAGCTGTTGCAGGCAGTTCCAGCTTTTCAGTTGTGTACAAAATTTATAACCTTGTTGGTGAGTACCAATATTCCTACATTAACTTCTTTGCTTTCAAAATTTACATATTTTACAACAGTTTACAAAGAACCTATTTTAGCATTTTTTATTTTTATACTGAATGCCACTGAATTCAATCCCTGATTTGCCATTTGTCAATTGTCATATTTTGCATAATTTTAGAATTGAATAACTTATGCAAATTTTATTTCAGTAGAAAGAATCCTGAAACCATTTTCATTTTTGATAGAAAAGAAAGAAGGAAATTGTAGGGTATTTTTATATTTGTCGTTCCTACTATTATCACAAGCTGATGTTGTATTTATAGGAGTTTTCTTCTATAAGAATGTGACACTGTGATGTTTGAATGCACAAAATTTATGCCGGCTTAAAGGGCAGTTCCTTACTCGTCTCAGAAAGTTTTGAGGCGAAACTGTCTTCCAATGAGATATATATTCGTAAGATATAGTTATGTTTTCAAATTTTGCATAATAACTTATGAAATGAATATATAAAATTATCTGTATTATGAATCTGTATCAGTTTTTAGCGTTCACTATAACACCTAGCGTCTGTCTGCCATGCTTACTGATCGAGGTTCTGTGACATTTTATTTGGATGCCTTAACATTTCAAAGGACATAGTGAATTTTAAAAAGTGTAACAATATAGTTCCCATATGTTATTACTTTATTTTGTACAAAATATATTTCTACATGGGACAATGTTTAAGAATTGTAATGAAAACTTGAAAACTCTGCCCGCATGTGGATGTAATTAATTCTTTGTTTCATCAAGTTTCAAATCAATGATTGTACAGAAGTTTCGCTTCGAAATATAAGCGTTGTAGCATAGATTCTCTAAACTGTTTTTGAATTTAGTGCATGTGTGTATCAGGTTTATTTCGTTGTCTTGCTTATGCATACTTTCCCCGTCCACGTTGGCTCGCAGCTGCCAACAGCCGTCGTCACCGATGCGATAGAAACGTCCACGCGCTACGACTGAACGTTTCCTCTGTAGCACGTAGCAAGTGGTTTAATTTGACTTAAATTTAAAAACTCGTGGGGCAATTCGCTCATGATCAGGATTGAACCCGGTAGTTTCAAGTTTGAAGCTGATGCTACTAACCACTGATCCACCGCCACTTTTTCAAATAGTGAAATGTAATACACTGGTTTTGAAAAAACAATATAGATTACAGTATATATACGTGCCCTAATAGAAGGGGTATATGTCGGTTTGTGTAGTGTCTGAATGCTTACCTCACCTCTGTTTTGTTCTTCCTGAAATTCCGAGGTGCATCATCAACATTGTCTAATGCAACAGTATATCACACACTTCACATATGTGTGTATGTATTATAGGGTTTATCCCCCTTTGAACTGCTTTAAGTAATCTTGTAGTTTGCGTGTTCTCTCCTCCCAGATATCAATAGTTCTGTTCTTTGTCAGGAAATAGATTGTCGATAATAACATGAAATAATTAAAATTGTATCATCAAAAAGTAAATATGAATACAAACTGTAATTGCATTGTTTTTTTCTACTGACATTAAATTTTAAACATTAAAATTTCAAAGTGTTGCACCATATTTTGATGAAAGTTCTTTAATTATGTTTGAACTTAAAAATTGAGACATATTACTTTGACAGTAATATATCTTAATAATAAGATAAATTAATTTACCATGGCTTTCTTATCATTAAACAACTAGCTTTTGTTGGTGGTTTCGCCCATGTAGACATAAAATGAATTCCGTCATCTTGTATATTGTCTTGTCCCAAATCGAGATTCCGATATTTATCCCACTCTCAATTCTGACTTCGGTCTCGATCTAAGGAGATTCCGATTCCACTCATAATACTGGAGCCGCTTTTCATTTTGATCTGAATACTTCTCATTCTGATCCCGATCTTACTCTTGATTACAATTTTGATGCCACATTAAATATACTACTTATAAAGCATCATAACGATAAAACCATGCAAAACAATAAACAGATAATAGCTTATATATTTCAAAATAGTGTGCTCTATTAGTATGTTAAAGTTTATTAAAGTCAGTTTAACCATTGCTGACCTATGAAAAAGATACAAGTTAATAGACACACAATCAAACATGAAGTGTTACTCACCCTCGCTCTGTTGAGCACTAAATTCTGACTTGACATTACATTCTGCATAGATAGATGTACGTTTTTGGTCGCTTCGTTTTAGTTCGAGAGTGCATATGCGCCACGGCGTTCATTGTCGCTTAACCTAACCTAACCTAACCTATCTTATTTTCATAATGAAAATAAGTTAGGGTTTTCAATTAACATCCTAAAAATGAATGATGTATTGCAGTAATTATTAGTACGGCAATGCATTGCAGCCTGCATGTCGGTCTCGACAAGCGCGCCGTGACGCAGTCGTCCCGCGTCGTCGGGTCCTCGAAGGATGGGTGGGCTTATAACCGAGATCGGCCAGCGCCGACGCGATGCGAGAGGTGAGCCATTCCGAATGAATTATGTAAATGACACCGATCTTTAGGTTGATGGATATTGTTGAACGAAATTCACTAACTGTATGTTGAAAGTGTAGTAGGACTCCATAGTCGTACTGTACATAATCATCTGTCCATAGAAGTTTATCCCCATTATCAGTGTATGCTCCATTATCAATTGAAACGGAATGATGATTGGAGTAACGTAGAACCATACCTAAAATTCATGATATTGTAAAGTATTTCTCAAGAACAAATTCTAATCTGAGGCAAAATTGATTTCATCTATAATTTTGAAAATTTCGAGCGACCAAGATGAAAATGCTCATTAGCATTTCTAGTCTACATAATTGTTTTCATTTTTATTTAAACTTTATTGTACATAATGTAAATAAAATCTATTGCATCTTGAAAATGAATTAGCTGTTGAGAACATGATATCGAAATTCTAAAATTTGCTAACTGAATGGGCGCACAGCTACACCAGCTGTGAGCGACCAATGACTTCACCTTCCTGTGAGCAAGGCAGCGTGTTAGATTTCACAACCTTTAACACTTTTTAGTTTTAGATTCAAATATAGTACTGGAAGGTCGTATAGTACTGGAATAGTGTCAGTCTTTTGTTCTGAATTGAACCGATTCCCCTATTAGTCAATACAGAGCATCTTTAAATAGAAACAAAGAATGTCTAACTAATCCTAGTACAGTACGCATAACCGATCTGTGCGGCTCTTAAGTGAGATGTAGATTCCCATTTGCACACAGTACAGTTTGCTATGTAGTACTAATGCTCAATTAGTAGTTCCAAACATGAAATATTGCCAATCGCATTGTTATTTTTATAATCGAATTCGACATTATATTATATGTGCTAATGATTCATTGCTTTATGATTTATTCACGATTTGTTATATTGTTTCTCACGAGAACGCGACGAATGTACACGATAGCAGAAAGCGACAACACAACCGAGGCAATGTGTGGCAACTGACTAACTCTGACCAACCTCATTTCACCCCTGACATCCAGATTGTTTGCACGTATCATATGGCATTACTTCATTAATATGCTTGCTACTGCTAATTAGTCTGTTGTTACTGTCAGTGTTATTGCTTTCGGTGTAAGTCTGTAGTAAAACTTAATGAAGATATTTACATTAACACAATTATTACATTTTAATAGAAACTGCCACTAAGGAGGTACTCGAGAACATGTTTCTCCACATGTCATCTTTAGCAGATGTAATTTATATCTTAGGTTCGTTTAGTTGTGGGCTCTTGCTCTATTAGGTTCTTTTAGTTGTAAATATTTAATTAATTTATTTTTAAAATTTAATATCCTTATAAAATTGTGTGAAAAATATGATAAATATACAAGGTGATCTAGACTAATCCACGCAATCCACGTACATAGCACGCTAAGAACTAAGGTTATGTAACAAAATGAACTAAATAAAATGACATTGTGTATTGTATTCGAAAGCAGTAGATTTGCAATCAAACACATCGACATCACCCGCGCCAACGTCGGCCGTTAGGTCATTGCACAGACGGGGCATTCTGGTTATAGGATTGTAAGAGGACCTATTTATTGTTTTTGTAGGTTTTGCAATGAAAATATTCTGAATGTTTGAAATTTATAAAGAGCACTATAATTCAGTAATAATATTGAGAGTGTTACAATTTTTTAATAGACAAATTCGATCTATTTGCTTATGACGTGTTTCCAGTGAATGTATTTTTAATGCGAAGCATCTTTGACGATAGTCAGTGAAAGAGCGGCCAAGATTCTGAGGAAAAGACAAGATTTTGATTTCTTTGTGCACTTTCAATGTGCTTAATATGAGTATTGTTGTGAGGAGACCACATCAAACTACCATATTCCAAGATACTTCTAATATGGCTATAATATATACTTAATAAACTGCAATACATCTTGAATTCTATTGTAGACCTGGTTTTTGATGATGTAAGCATAATTTGGCCGGAAGGTAAGCTTATCATCAAAAGAATCCCAAGATCCTTAACTACAAATTTAGGTTGCAGTATAGAATCTGAAAGTTTGTATTCAGAAATTATTTTTGTCGATTTTGTAAGTAAAAGAAATCGCAAAGCGCTTGCTAGCATGTCCAAATCTTTTTGAAGAGCAGCACAATTTTTTGTTCCGAATAGGAGAGAATATCTTAAGACCATCACCGTATAGGATAGACAGTGAGCGACAAGGTCAATAATAAATATAATAAAGAGTAGAGAGCCCAAGTATGCGCCTTGAGGAACTCCAGAAGTTACAAGTATTTGCTCTGAAGTATAACCCTTAATAACGACTAATTGGCTCCTATTCTTAATATATAAATAAGTCCATCTATATAGACTACTGTGAATGCCATAAAATAACGGTTGCACAAGATTGAGTGATTAAATTTATCAAATGCTTTAGAAAAATCCGTGTTTACTGTCTCAACTTGTCCGCGTATAGCAAATTATATATTGCTTTTAATTGTTTAATAGGAAGTGATGATCAAAATTAGAAATAATCTGTTCTCTGTATACATTGAGTTACTGACAAATTTTCATTTCATTCAAATATTCACCCCGAATGTTACAGATAATGGGGACATCACCCTGCCGAGTCTCACCACGGCGTGAGCAGCGCTGGACGCAAACATATAACGGAAGGGTAGTGTGCACTGATGTTACTATAGGTCGGTATAATACTGTTATGTTGGAGAAACTTGCCGTCATTGTATGAAGACAAACTCGTTCTCTGTTTATTGCACGAGAAGCAGAGGTTATGATATGACTACAAGAAAACGTGTGTATTTCATAAACAGGACAGTGTGTGTGCGGTGGTTATAAGTTCTTCGTGCGCATGCGTTTCAAATGCAGAATATTTAATGTGACTCGAGTGCAATCAAGTAAAACAATGAAATTTCAGTGGAAGACAATATGGACATAAAATGTGAGAGCTCCTTGTATGATTTGCACAAATCACTAAAATACTAGAAAGATAAATTTACCTCTGTAATAATGACACAAGATTTTGTAAGATCTCAAAGTGAGTTTTGCTTGTATAAGAAATATAATAGTAATGCCAAAACACACATTTTATTATATGCTATGAATTTATTAATTTTTGGAAAAAACGCAATTGAAATATGTGGACCTTAAGTTAATGTTAAATAGAAAATTTAAGATGAAAGACTCAAGCTTAATGTCAAACTTTCTAGGAATGTATGTCAAATATGACTTAGGAAATGAAATCACCAAATTCAATAAAAAAAAAATACCTAGAATATATTTTTAAAAATTTGAGAAAAAATTAAAAAATGTACTCATTTATAATCCTAAAATATCAGCAGAAAAGAATGATTCTATAATTGATAGAAATATTCAAAAGAAATGTAAAAAAATTCTAAAATATTAGAAGAAAAGAACGATTCCGTAATTGATACAAATACTCAAAAGAAATGTGAAAAGATTCTAAAATATTAGAAGAAAAGAATGATTGTACAATTGCAAAAAAAATTCAAAAGAAATGTAGAAAGATTATAGATTGTTTGTCTTATACAGCATTAGGAACAATTAGACTGTCCTCTACAAAGTCAGAATATGTAGCAATCAGTATAGTTGCAAGTATAGCTTGTTGGGTCATAAATTTGTTAAAAGACTTTAATATTGAGAATTTGCCCTATGATCATATTTAGTGACGATCAGAGTGCCATAATGGTTGCTAGTACTGGTAGTATTAATCTATTGAAACATATAAACTAATATTCCACTTTATTAAAGAGTTGAATAAAAATATTGAATCGATTTTGAAATACATAAAAAAAGATCAGACAGCAGATATGTTCATAAATGTATAACCTAAAATTGTTGTAAAAGCATGGGGAATGTTGATATGGGTCAATGTATTTTTATATTGGAAAAACTGTTGCTGTCCTTGTGTGAAGAAGAAAAATTAAAACAAAAGAATTAATTGTGTCAGAAACATTTAAGAAATAAAGTGCAGTTTGTTCAAACCTTTTGTTTTATTTATATTTCAACACACAAGTCATCTAATTGCAATTAGTCATTTACCATCGAAAACTTGGAGCGCCTGAAAGTTTAAGAGTTGTCAAGGCAAAATCTTTTGAATGATAAAAAACAGAGCGGAAATGAATCGAGTCCTACAAAAAAAGTGATTTTGTGCAGGAAAGTATAAAACATACATTTAGATATGAGCCGATTGTCCTTATCGCATTGTGAGATAACCCTTGAGAACATCTGGTTATCGTTTGATGACATGGTGTGCAACAACAACAACAAAGTTCGAACCAATTCCATTATAAACTTTATCTATGGTGGTGGGAGACAGAGGAGAAACAGAGGTGGATCGACCATTTTAACTTGCTTTTTATTTTTTATATTTAGCATTGAAATGGAACTGTACTCGTGACAAATATGTAAAATTAAAAATAATTAACAGACATAAAATATGTTCAGTTCCAAATAATAATGAAGTTAAATCCATGAGCAAATATGTCCATTTAGTACAGCTTATTGCACCTAAACTTCAAACACTTGGAAAAGTAAATAGAAGTTTAAAAAATAGCTGGTCCAAATTAGTTCAATGATAATTATAAAAAGTACTACTATCCATTAAAAAAAACGAGTGGTGTCGTGGGACACCAGATAGGAACGAAGTTCTTTCGGCTAATGTAGAATCGACACAATTTGCGAAGAAAAATCGTGCTCAATTTTATGTAGGTTTTCTTGATTTTTCTCTTAAATTTTGCTGAATAGATTTATTATTTAAGTACAGGAAAGTATTTAGGAAATTCAGTATTTTAGGAAATAAAATAAATTACGTAAAATAAAAAAAAATCGTAATTCAAATTATCAACTAAAATAACAAAATATGTCTCCATATTTTTGTTTGACAACACAAAATTACATAGAAATAGAATAATTTCCCACTATTATCACTGTCAATTGCATTCAAGTCACTTGTTAGTTCACTTGCCATTGTTACTATATTTATTATTGTTTTGACGATTTGAAATTATATGAAAATAAACGTGACTACGCACGAGTAAAATGTATCTATAATGTGAATATTAGCCACGTGCTTGTCCATGAATTCATGAGTATATACTATGCATGGGCGGGGTGGAGTAGTAATAGAGAGAGAAGGGATGAGAGAACGAAAAGAAAGAGGGGGGAAAGAGAAAGGTATTATACACTACTCGCTTGTGTATACGACTGTCGCGCCTGCGCACGTCTCATTTAACGGTTTTATTCCACGGACTTTTTCTTACGGTTTTACTATCACATTTTTTTCAGTTCGGTCGCGCAGCAAAATCCCTATCTCCTCCAAGCCCGCCGTAAGGAACTTCGTTCCAATAAAAAAAATTGTACAACAATTGTATTCCAACTGGTTTGGTTTACGTGGATGGCAAACTTGAGAGGCCATTGTTAACGCCAAATTGAAAAACTACAAACTTTATATTGTGCAGCATCCATCTCAAACAGTGCTTACAGAGAGAAAGATGAGCGTGAATAATAATTTGCGTTGCTGCTGATCTAATACACAAGCTCTAAATATGTAATTCTTCAGTCCTCTCGGATCAATTTTTCAAGTGCTGGAACAATTTCTTGAGTGACTGCACTTGGCGACTGACCTGTACTCGTTTCATTTTCAAAACTTCCCCGTCCTCTTAAACTCTAAAATTCTGCATACCATTTAATAATAATTGCTTGTAAATAAGCAGATTCGCCTCTCAATTACTAAAAGTAGTATAAAGTAAATAAGTTCATAATATTTGTCTGGCTTTAAACCTTTTTAAGGTTCCGAGCCAAAATAGCAAAACGGAACCGTCCATTCGTCCATATGTTACATGCATTTTATTAAAAACTACAAGACGTATGTCGATGAAATTTATAGTGTAGGTGTCTTGTATAAGCCGCTACTTAGGTTGATATTTAAATAACAAAAAGAAATATTTCTAGGGGTCACTCCAAACCTGTAACAGAAGCTGAAAAATTTTTTAGCGATCATCGACTTGTGGCATATTTCGACAGTTCGTTTAGAAATAGCTTTAGGCTTCTAAGAATTTTTTCTGATTACGCGAATACTTTCGGAAATAATCGCTCCGAAAGTATTAAAAATTGTGTCCACCTCCCTTTATTTTCTAAACTGTGAGTTCAAAAAATATGCAAAAATAAGGAAGATAACACTTAACAAAAATTATTTTGAACATGGTCGGATATAGAGTTTTCAAATTATTGCCGAAAAACTGCGCTTCTTAACAAAAGGAAGTATACATGCCATGCTCTTATGCTGATGCATTTTAGTTTACACTAGTTTAAGGGTAATAGTCGACATACCTACTTGTTTCTCTAATTACATTTATTATGTATTGGAAATGTGGAAAAATTGTAACAACGTGATTTTTTCGTCTGTAGTGTATTTCTTTGTAGTATCAGCCTCAAAACCCTACATTAAGCATGGTCCGACATGCTCTTAGCCAGTCTTTGGTTTCATATTGTAATAAATCACAACGCGAAAATCAAGTCGACTGAGTTCCATTATTGCATGCAAATTCCCGCCAGATTTTCACAAAATAAGCATTCTAAAGAAAAAAATAGGTGGATTCAAATATGTTCCATTTTTAAATTTATCACTAAATAACCAGCATTTTCGATAGTGTACACTTGCTTGACAAACCAAATGAAAAGGAAATGTAGCAGTAAAGTAAGTTCTAAACATTCGTCAGTCTTTAAATCTTTTCTGTAATTATAATAAATCACAACGCGAAAATCAAGTCGACTGAGTTCCATTATTGCATGCAAATTCCCGCCAGATTTTCACAAAAATAAGCATTCTAAAGAAAAAAATAGGTGGATTCAAATATGTTCCATTTTTAAATTTATCACTAAATAACCAGCATTTTCGATAGTGTACACTTGCTTGACAAACCAAATGAAAAGGAAATGTAGCAGTAAAGTAAGTTCTAAACATTCTCAGTCTTTAAATCTTTTCTGTAATTATAATAAATCACAACGCGAAAATCAAGTCGACTGAGTTCCATTGTTGTAAGCGAATTCCCGTCAGATTTTCACGAAAATAAGCATTCTAAACAAAAAATAGGTGACTTCAAATATGTTCCATTTTTAAATTTATCAAATAACCAGCATTTTCGATAGTGTACACTTGCTTGACAAACCAAATGAAAAGGAAATGTAGCAGTAAAGTAAGTTCTAAACATTCGTCAGTCTTTAAATCTTTTCTGTAATTATAATAATAAATCACAACGCGAAAATCAAGTCGACTGAGTTCCATTGTAAGCGAATTCCCGTCAGATTCTCACAAAAATAAGTATTAAAAAATTAAGAAAGTCTGTGTTCAAATGTTCCATTTTTAAATTTACTACTAAATAATCAGCATTTTCGATAGGTATAACTTGCCAGTATCAAATTATTGAGTAGACTATCTAATTAATTTTGGATACTCATACCCTTGTACTAACATCTTGTGAGTACAAGGAGTATGAATATTTGCGATAATTCTATTTAAGGAATTCGCACTTTGTGGAAATGGGATGGGGGCTGTATCGCTGTTTTAAAAATATTCGCATCTCGTTACTACTCTGTGCGTTTGGGCTGGCAACCCTGGTATTACTGCTTTTAAAGTCAATCTGTGATAGTCTGTTGTGTTCATGTCGTTCTAAATCAACGCCGTTTCTGCGCGCTGGTCAATAAGGTTTAATACTTTCTGCGTTTCTGTCGGCCGAATCATGTCCAACGTGTGGCAACGCGTTACAGACAATATGATTTTAGTTACTGATGTGAGTAAAACAATTTCGAGGTATCTTTAAAAGTAATCCTAACAAACTAAAAGATAAAATTACGAATTTATAATCGCGATAGTGAATTGCATGAAACCTTTTAATAACACTACAGAATAACTGTACAGATCTAGAATACTTCACCATTTTTCTGGTATTGTCTAAAAATACCTTTTGTTACCTAAAGACGTATTTATTACCGACCAATACAATTGCATGCCAATCATAATCAAAGGACAACCCCAATGTATTGCCAGTACCTTATAACAATGAACAAACATGCCGTTATTTACGTAGGCTTTATGTATTATAATAGTAATTATTATGAGGTCGAAGACATTCTACAAATCACCAGTTATGACAAAATAAAAAGTCGTTCGACATTTCATAACTAAAGATTATACAAAACTACAAAATACATCAAGTATTTCTTTCTATTCTTAATTCAATAAAGCAGACACAGTAAACTTTGAAAGACAAACAAGGGAGAAATTTATGAATGAAATTGTGTGGTGTAGCCCTCGCTCTCAAAATAGTTTCAACCGGACCCGGTCAGTCGTGCACGTGCACTTTGACTACAATTATCTCCCTCAGCAATCGATGTTCTTTGTTTGTCGCTGCCTTAAAGGTTAGGATATTATTGATCATGATAATGAGAGGGATGGGTAAATAACTTGAGTGGTTAATTATTGTCATTTTTTTTTACTCCTGTATATTTAGTGTAGGTACAGTAATAAGAATAATACTATATTTTGCAAGCACTTGAAATTTATTTTTACTGGCCTGAGAATCAATATCATAGTCGAAAAAAATAATATATTTTAAGGTTATACTACAAAGTATTGTTCTGTCTGCAGGATATACTTGAGGTTCCTTGAGTTATGTGGCAACGACTACTTTGGCTGTAAATAGTGGCAACATAGATCAAGTTGTAAGTACATGCAAGATATACACTAAAATTAATTAAATAATAGACGCCACTGGTCTGCACTTGCAATTACGTAGATTCACGAAGGCGAGGTAATTATAAATATGCAATTAGTGTTTTGATGCCAGATTTAATCCGTCCATATATTACTGTTACTAAAGACCTCGGCTACCAACGTGATAGTGCTGAAAGAAACTTAGATATCACAGCTGTTTTTTATCAACATAGGAAAATAAAGAATCGGACACATGTACTCCAGTGAAATGGATTTATGATGCTCAAGTCGACCTCAAAAATTTTGATTTTTGTAATTACCATTGAATGTTATTTTTTTAGGGAAATTTGGAAGAGGAAATCCGTTGTCTCTTATCGATCTAAATACTGTTCCTCTCTTCTATAATATTATTTATTTTATTAAGTAACGTTATAAGCGTTATTCATTGTTCTCAACATAACGACTGATGCTTAATCGACAATTATAGTTACAATTCAAAGGATTGAATATAATCTCCTGAATCATTTGTTATCATAAATCTTTTCTATTGCCCTCAAGTGCAAATTTAAAACATCTAAAAACACTTGACCCTGTCCACCATGTCTAAAACTTACTCAACCTTGAGTGCTTGAATATGTTTTTTCAACAACTATATTTTATATTTTATAATTGTCTTCAATTTTGTTCTTTTAAAAACGGAGTATAAAATAATTACCAACATCAATGTGACTTCAAATTTGAAAATTACTTTAAAAACACTTTGTTGACATTTCTTCAATATCGTTCAAACAACCTAAACCTAAAGTAGTTATGGACGTTTAATAAATCTCTTATACAGTAATAACGATATGTATTTATAAAATCGAATATCTTGAGGTGTGACAGCACACTATAAGTCCCACAGACACTTGTAATTGTTTCTCGGAAGCTTTTCCAACGATTTGGATAAAGCTTCGTGTTTAAATAATATTTCACTTTCTTAGTGTATCTAATTTATTTTCTCTTGAGATATATTATTATTAAATCTAGGTATAACTTAACAGAAAGTTAAGTTCATTTAAAACCCTTCAAACCCGTATTGAATTTGCTTATTACAATGCACTGTGATTGCATATACACCAAGCTGGCTGTGCATGAAATGCGATTAGATTAAATGCCTTTAAAATAACTAATGTTTATTGTGGTTTTATTTATGATTATAACCTCAGGCATTTATTTTCAGTCAATTAGCTTGCATCAGTTACTATTGAGCACTGTGATGCTGCCAACATGTGCGGCCATTGACCAAGGATTAGCTGAACGACATTTTTCCATCATGACAGAACAGCTGCAAAGTATAGATATGTTATTACTAAATATGATCATCCGTGCAATTGCGTGAGTGAATTTTCTTTATTATTTTTTGGCACAATTGTATCGACCTTTACCTTTTATTGTATAAACATACATTCATATATATATAAAACTCAAGCATGTTCCAAGCAATTTCATATGCCTATATTATATAGTCAATATCCATTCTTCATCCTTTGTTTCTAAAAGTTTTCAACGTTTGTTGTTGTACTTTATAATCTCCTTACATTGTTTCCGATATGCCGAAGGCAGTGGAGCCGTGTAGGTAAATTAGGTGATGACCTAGTGCATTCAAATTTCGGAAATGGGGGACGAGGGTTTCTGGCGTGATGAGGGCACGGGACGGGAAGATTAGCGTGCACCACTTGTAAAGTAATGGCACAGCAGTATAAACAGTCACCGACTATCCCTCCCGAATATACCTCGTATGCAATGAAACTTATTTAATAGGTTTTCGATAGGAACTTTCGAAGGGCATTCTTCACTTATAACAATAAAATGTATTACCACAGGCGCAATATATCCAACCTAGACACATATGTCATATGGTGGCTTGTTACACAATTAGTGTTATCGATCGCAATAAAAAACAAACCAACTCATGTAACAATTTTTTTAACATGTACAAATTTGACATACTAAAATAATTAACAGTGCAGTGCACAATATTGTGCCGCTGAAGTCAGTCGCGAAAGCGTTAGAATAGCGTATTAGAGGAACGCGGGTGAAGAAGAAAGGTCGGAGAGCACTGAACCCGAGCAGGCAATTCAGAGCGGCAGAGATCCATGCGTTGAATTGTAACTATTTTAGAATTGAACTTCATACTGCAATGGAATTACATTAATATATGTGTACTGCTATTTTGTAACGCAGACGTGCACATCAGCGGTGTGATCCGCTTAAGCGCAGGCGGTACAGCCGCGACGACGACGACGAGGACGACGCCGCCGGCCCTGCCAAAAGACGCCGAAGCGTTTAAACGTAAATCAAATTGTCACATTATTGATTTTAATATTAAAAATACTCAAATCAGTAAATTCTGTATCTAATAGTTTGAGCTTAATAGAATTCAGCTCAACATGTAATGAGAAAAATACAATAATAGTTTGCAAAATATGTGTGGGAATTATTCATTATTTTCCAGTTTCTTTATTTAATCTCTGGGAATTGAATTGAATTGACGGGACTCCCTCTCCCTCACATGAGATTTGTGCTGTTGTTATGCTTTTTTTTGGTGGCTATTGAAAATAGAAACTTTTCTTTTTTATGTCTCCCATTTTGTGGTCAGCTCTGATGCTAATCTTAAATATCATTAGTGTTCTTGGCAGATCTATATGAATTTCTGTCAATTAAGAGCTTATTCATATTCATACTTTTATGTTCACATAGATTATTGACAGTTGTCAGATTAGGTGATTTGGAAGCTCGTTTAGTGTTACTAATATCAATATTACTCGGATCATTAGTAGAAGACCTATGAGTTATGGTAGTTGGACTATTTACTTAAAAAGGTTTGTTATTATTATTATCATCACTCGGACCCTTGACAGAACATGTATGAATTGTCCGACTGTTAATTCCTGAATATTATTCACTTTATTCCTCATTAATAGTTCCTTTGTTTTTCAAATTACTTTTGTTATTTATTTTGAAAGATCTATCTATACTATCACCACCTTCAAAACTGTCTAAATCGTGATTTTCTATTATATTAACAAAATGTTTTTCGTTTGCAAAGTCTTAATTGCTCCATGAGCCCAGTTGTCAATTTCATTTTTATATTTATATTTTATATTTTTATCTTTATCCATAGGTAAAATATTTCTGATAGCACCGATACAAGTTGGATCTTCAAGACCGGTCATAACAGGAAGATTAGATGTACCAATCACATTAAAAGCAGTGCTTGATAATTCAATAGAATTTTTGTTACTTTAATGTTGAACATTGTTATTGTCGATTTCATTGATGGATACCACATCAGGTCCATAAGTACTGGACTTTATATTTTTAATTTTAATATATACGTAGTTTAGTGAATGAAGATTGTAGATTACTAATGAATACCTTCAAAAGACTGATTTTATACTGTAAATTGTAAGAATTGTTAACATGCTGTTTTGTTTTGTGTATATTCTATATAGATTTGTTGATTAGTTGAGTTTTTTTTTTTGTACATTTACTAAATTGTTTTGTTCATCACTATGTTAACTCTAATTATTAAGAGAAAACTATTTTTTGAATAATGCATTTATATTTCAATGTCACAATTTAATAAATGGAAATCAAACTGAATTTGTTGTTTTTTTCATTACCAACTAGAAATTGACATAAAACACAATGCAAAATATTGTGATCAGTCCACTCATCAACATATTGATATATGTCGGCAATAAACTTATTATTAAAATAAATTTAATTAAAAAAAAAAAAAAAACCTGTTTCGGTCTGTTCAGAATTCAATTATTCTGAATACAATTAATCCATGGAGAATTCATGTATGTATATATGTAGATATATGTGGGTGTGAGTGTATTACAATTAAACGTATGTATTAGGCCGGTTTGTTTTTGTTGCCCAAACTTCGAAAAATGGATCCATAGATTTAGCTAACATAGAAATTTAATCTCTCAGAAATGTAAAATATGATATCATTGGCCTATCCAAGTATGGCGCCTGGGCAGTGTGATAGTAGAATATGAAGATTTCATCCTCTGCTATACAGGCAGAACGCCAGGTAGAAAAGGTGTTGGCTTCACAGTAAAAAATAACCTAAAAGGAAATCTGGAAAGCTATGTTGGTATTTCAGAACGAGTTATGCTACATATGATTATAAGTTTCAAAATTTTAATTTTGAGCCAAAATGGCAAAACGGAAGCCTTATAGTTTCATCATGTCCGTCCGTCCATCTGTCAATCTATATGTCACAGGCATTTTATTCAAAAACTACAAGACGTATATTAATGAAATTTATTGTGAGTATCTTGTATAAGCCGCTATTTAGTTTGGTAGTTGAATATAAAAATAAATATTTCTAGAGGGGTCACTCTACACATGTAACAGAAGCTGAAAAATGTTTTTCAGCAAACATCAACGTGGCACATATTTCCACAGTTCTTTCAAAACACTTTAGGCCTAGGGTTTTAAGAAATTTTTCTGATTACGCGAATAATTTTAGAAAAATCGCTCGGAAATTAGCAGAAATTGTATACAAAAGGACGTAAGCGCCATGAAGATACGCTCTTTGCTGATACGTTTTAGTTTATACTATTTAGGGCCATCCATAAGTTACGTCACAAGTACGATTATTAGTTAAATATATTAAAATTAGTCACACGTAAATGAAAACAGCAATTTTACAATTTTATACTTGCTCTCACGCAGACGATACGTGAAGAAATTATTTGATACTGGCAATCCTGATAAGGATAAGAGGATAAACTTATCAAATTATTGTATTGTCATTGCTCCTTGATACGTACGCAAAGTTTCAAATAAATCAGACTTTGAAATTGGTGAAAATCAAGCTCAAAGATTCAGTTACATACATACATAGTTAGATACAACCCGAGCTCATAAAAGCGTGTTAAAAAAGAGTTATGATCTACCTTCAACGCCAAGGTACATTGTACCGCAGTTTTTTTTTTAATATAACGTTTAACTTACACTTTATGTTAATCGTATTATAGTATTGTGTTTACGATATTCCTTTTGAATTGTTTGCTATATTGTGTTAGATATTTATATTGAAAAATGTCTGAGTATTGAGTGTGTTTTCCTGTTCTCCGCTACTTATCAAAATCCTGGACCCTCAGATAACACAGATCGTAAATATCTAAATAAATAACACCCTAAATACAATAGAATTCACAATAGAAAGCGAGGACCCAATCACTTTATTGAATTGTAAAAAAAAAATCGTTAGTATCTTATACATAATTTTGTGAAAAAACAATATTAAATTAGTCTGTCCCATTGAATCTTCATATAGTGAGTTTTGATAATGCTTTTCCAATACCAACAAATAATCTTATACTAATATCATTTTTATAATTTTTTGTAAATCTAGTATTCATCATTGATAAATCTGGTTTTGGTTTCTTGATAAGAAAAAATATTGAGTAACGCTGCTTAAATAATAAAGCCCTAAATATTTTGCATATTCAATTTCATTAACGTAGATGCATTATAAAACCCAGTCATGTCATAAATCATTTGACAACTGACTGTGTGCATGATACTAAGAAGCCGTTGTTAGCTCAAAAATACCTTTTGCATAAAAAAAAACTGCGATTCCAGGAAAAGAAAGGACGTAAGGCATGTAGGATTACTTTTCATGAGTGCTACTCGTACAGCGTATTTAGCTTTTATTCCGACATTTATCCAAAAAATTAAATAATGTGTCGAACCTGCTGATTAATTGAAAAAGGAGTCGTAAAACATGGAAAAGTATCGTTTTTGATTATTATAAACTTTTTACAATATTTGTTTTTTGTTTCTATATATGTATTTTGACGTTTATATGCATTAATAAATTGGACTCATAAATTTTCACGAGAAGCAGAAAGAACAATTCGTATGAGAAAATATTTAAAAATTTCGAAAATTATTCATTGGTACAACCATTGAATTAAGTAATAAGTTCATTTTGATAAAAAGTGGGAGAGAAAAATATATTAAATTATTCTCTATCAAAGTAGCAAAAAAGGTTCGTTAGTAAAAACAACTAAACATCAAATATTTAATAAACTCGGTCTATTTCATGGAACGTTGTTAATTTATAGAAAAAAGAAGTGATCTACTACAAATAACCGATACCTTTACAGAAAGAGAACAAAACTTTCACTTATAAATATAAGTCATTTAACACACTGCATGTGTGCATTTTTAATACCTTTAGATATACTGAATTTACCTTTGAATAAATTAAAGGTTAGTTTTAAATAAAGTTTCAAAAAAAGGAGTAATATAAAATTTCGATATATTTATGGGATACATGCTCATAAACGGACTCATCATAGCGGACTAAGATAATTATAAAATTAACACTTTCTTAGGTGTACGATATCTGTCATTCTCTCGAATTAATATTCAATTCTTTGGATAGAGATTCGTAGTGGAGGGGCAGACTCGAGGGCAGTCGGATTGTATGCTGCATGTCAGGCAAGCGTCTATATGTAATTGAATCTTTAAATAAATTGTACACAAGTTACTCTCTAGTTTTTTTGCTCATTTTTCTTGAGGAAAACTGCCTTCGTACGAGAGTTTAATTATTCAAAAAACGTGTAATTGCTTATTTCAAGTGTTATATTCAAATTTACGAAATAAAAAGTTTTAGTTTCGTGTGTATTCCTAAGTATTTATTTCAATAAAACATGCTGTATAATCTAAAATGAGTTATTCACCTTAAATAAGTCTTATCACAAGTAATAAAGTCTTAGTAACAATGCGCGATGCAAAATGTTCTAGTGTGCGTGTATAGAGAATAGCAACCGGTACGTTTACGGGGCGTGAGAGAGAGAAATAAAATTACTTTTAAGACTAATCACAAACTTTCCGACGCAACTCGACGGTCAAGATTTTGGGACGATGATGTACGACGATAATTATATCTTTGTTTTACTTACTTGTGTGTATTTAAAACAATATAGCTTATTAGTGTTCTGTGGTGCAGTGGTGCTTACGATAAGTGTTACGCGTCTGTTTTGTGACAGCGCTTAATTTGAAATTGCGCCGTTTTGAAAAATTAATATTTGGAAGGAATGTTATTTCACAAACGAGTGATTAATATTAATTGTCCAATTCCATTTTCATTTCAGCACATTAGATCTGTGGTAGATTATTTACGTACGCTTATGGTGAGCGACCAAATGTAAGTTGTTTTCGATCCAACTCTAAGGTGCAATCAACCAAACGAAGAATCTAATATTGATGTTGCAAAAGATAAAGTGGTAATACGAAATATGTGTTTTTATGGAGATAAATTGTTCAGTGAAATGCAAAAAATAAAACTTATTTTGCATTTGAGTTTAATGGTTTTATGAAACTTATCAAAACCTCCCAATTTATTGCATAGACATGTTAATTGTTACATGAAATTGTTATAGCTTTATCATGTAGAACAATTTTTTCTTGTGTAATGACACCGTTTTAATGTAATTTTTTCTTGTAAATTTTTCAAGCATCAGATAGTTATTAATTGAATAAAACACAAAATAAACATATTTCAAATTACAATTGTATGCATAAAATAGATGAAATGTGTTTTATGTATTATATTTACTTGATTTTTTCGTTCACCTATTTGATACATAACTTTTGTCTGATTACTGAAATGATGGCTATTATTCATTTAAATTTATTCTTGACTTGTGGCTACTTCATTCTATTTAAAATCTAATAGCCTCTACCCATTACGCTATAGTGTATTATAAATAGGAAAATTTTAAAAATAAGATTTCTATGTCCCTATATATTTTCTAAAATTATTTCAGATTTATGAAATGCTAATTTACCTGGAGATCTACAGTATCATTCACGTTAGTATTGCATTACAATAACAATGACTGCTCTGTTGTATTTAAAAGTGCATTCAATTATTTATTTAGTATATCTATTATTGAAAACTATGCATAACTGTAAATTGTCTATCAACAGATATTTAGATCCAACACTTAATATAATTTGCTGCTTGGCATAATTCTTTTCTTTTATTCTGATTTGTGCTTAGTAAAATTAAATTTCCTTCTTTGGTTTTGTTTCTATTATATGTGAGCATAATAATATGAAATTATTTCAAAAGAAACAAGTACTAATTATATATTTCAGATCCTTCAACATTTTCATGAAAAGTCAGAAGATACTGTGACTAGAGCTTGTAATACTTGCAAGAAATGTTTTGACAATGAAAATGCACATTGGGTTTCAGCATATCTCAAAGGATTCAGACGGTGATTCTGACTCATTATCTACAGTAATAAATAATCAAGTTAGCCATTAAAATTTTTATTGAGCATCATTAGTATTGCTCACACACTCATAGATGTAAAATAGCAATTTTGCTGTATTGTTATTTAGAAAATTTAATTGTGACGATGTCAAGTGGGAATAGCAGACAGATTAAAATTGGATTAATTTTAGTTTCATTTTATACTGAGTAGTATGTAGTTCATAACATTGTAACACTTCAAAATCAATATTAATGTTTTCTTAGTATTTTAGGTTTCTTTTTAAATTGGCAGTTTGATGACCTCTCTGAACAAAATGTTGTAGCATCATTTTCTTTGAGTGTATAGTAAGTGTGCATCAAGCGTGTTTTCATTTGATGAAAAAATAATGTGATGTCTATTATTGAAGTCAGTACATCAAGCCCGAATAACTTTAGGCCTACATCTATACTACTATCCCTCAGTATATTTATTGAAAATTAATCATGAATAATTTATTAGCAAATTTTCAATATAATAATTTAATGTCTAAAAGCAGTTCACTTTTACTTGGAATCATTCAACAATCGATCCTGGTGTTGACTTTGGATTAGTAGGATGTAATTGAGTGTTTCTGCGATCTCCAAGGCTATATCATTTTAGAGTAACTGGCCGGCACTCGACCTCTGAAATCGTATTTGAGTAAGTGAATTGGTGTACCATAGAAATGAATTCTTGGTTGTTTCTGATTTTAGTCTATATAAACATATTATTTGGTCTCATTATGATAATCATGAGATAGTACTGTTTGCAGATGATATCTTTTTTAAGTATAAGACAACAGCCTCATATGAACGAGTGAATGACGTGAACATCGCTAGCTTGAAAATATAGAATTGATTTACTTCTGATAACATATTTCGAACAATTTTTCAAATAAAATGTACAAACTTCATTTCCAAATGTAAGATATGTATTGAGAATATTTCTTTCTGTGGTAGGCCCATACTGCCAACTGGCTGCAGTACAAAATGGATTGGTTCATATTTATTCTATACGATATTTATTTTTATAATATCAAAAACATTGATAAATATCACAGCGGGAAGTTTCGGGGGATGGCCTGCAGGGTCAACTGTATCTCAAATTGTTTTGAAATTGGATTCTAAGTCATGGTCATGATAATTCACCGTATCTGTTGGAAATAAAGAAATGTTTCAATGTTCGTGGACATTTGACCACTAAGAGGATTTAACAGGTGGTGAAAGTTTGTATGGAATATCCATTAGTTTTCAAGCCAGATCGTTTTTATATTATAGGCCTATATATGTATAGATGAATGATACAAATCATATATATGAGTAATTATTATAACTAATCCAAAGCGGTACTGAAATCAAACAGAGTGAAATTGGAATCGAAAACAAGAGTGGGATGGTGATCCAAATCAGATATGAGATCGGTTACAGAGTCTAGAGCAGGACGATCAGTCCAGGATGGAAATTGAGAACATGACCGTATCAATCATGGTTGACAGGGAGATCACTCAATATAAGAGATGAAGGAATTCATACTAAGCCCATGTGAGCGAAAGCTA
The DNA here is from genome assembly GCA_005406025.1 of Eumeta japonica. Lineage (NCBI taxonomy): Eukaryota > Metazoa > Arthropoda > Insecta > Lepidoptera > Psychidae > Eumeta > Eumeta japonica. The sequence goes on along the minus strand of BGZK01002871.1, from coordinate 13,062 downwards.
GTGCATAAACGTATATTAGCTTAGGTACATAGGCTAACACATTCCACTAATTTAGAAAACCATTCCAACTTTTTCAGGTACCGCTGAATGGTCTAGCTGTTGCAGGCAGTTCCAGCTTTTCAGTTGTGTACAAAAATTTATAACCTTGTTGGTGAGTACCAATATTCCTACATTAACTTCTTGCGCTTTCAAAATTTACATATTTTACAACAGTTTACAAAGAACCTATTTTAGCATTTTTTATTTTTATACTGAATGCCACTGAATTCAATTCCTGATTTGCCATTTGTCAATTGTCATATTTTGCATAATTTTAGAATTGAATAACTTATGCAAATTTTATTTCAGTAGAAAGAATCCTGAAACCATTTTCATTTTGATAGAAAAGAAAGAAGGAAATTGTAGGGTATTTTATACTTGTCGTTCCTACTATTATCACAAGCTGATGTTGTATTTATAGGAGTTTTCTTCTATAAGAATGTGACACTGTGATGTTTGAATGCACAAAATTTATGCCGGCTTAAAGGGCAGTTCCTTACTTCGTCTCAGAAAGTTTTGAGGCGAAACTGTTCTCCGAATGAGATATATATTCGTAATATAGTTATGTTTTCAAATTTTGCATAATAACTTATGAAATGAATATATAAAATTATCTGTATTATGAATCTGTATCAGCTTTTTAGCGTTCACTATAACACCTAGCGTCTGTCTGCCATGCTTACTGATCGAGGTTCTGTGACATTTTTATTTGGATGCCTTAACATTTCAAAGGACATAGTGAATTTTTAATAAAGTGTAACAATATAGTTCCCTATATGTTATTACTTTATTTTGTACAAAATATATTTCTACATGGGACAATGTTTAAGAATTGTAATGAAAACTTGAAAACTCTGCCCGCATGTGGATGTAATTAATTCTTTGTTTCATCAAGTTTCAAATCAATGATTGTACAGAAGTTTCGCTTCGAAATATAAGCGTTGTAGCATAGATTCTCTAAACTGTTTTGAATTTAGTGCATGTGTGTATCAGGTTTATTTCGTTGTCTTGCTTATGCATACTTTCCCCGTCCACGTTGGCTCGCAGCCAACAGCCGTCGTCACCGATGCGATAGAAACGTCCACGCGCTACGACTGAACGTTTCCTCTGTAGCACGTAGCAAGTGGTTTAATTTGACTTAAATTTAAAACTCGTGGGCAATTCGCTCATGATCAGGATTGAACCCGGTAGTTTCAAATTTGAAGCTGATGCTACTAACCACTGATCCACCGCCACTTTTCAAATAGTGAAATGTAATACACTGGTTTTGAAAAACAATATAGATTACAGTATATACGTGCCCTAATAGAAGGGGTATATGTCGGTTTGTGTAGTGTCTGAATGCTTACCTCACCTCTGTTTTGTTCTTCCTGAAATTCCGAGGTGCATCATCAACATTGTCTAATGCAACAGTATATCACACACTTCACATATGTGTGTATGTATTATAGGGTTTATCCCCCTTTGAACTGCTTTAAGTAATCTTGTAGTTTGCGTGTTCTCTCCTCCCAGATATCAATAGTTCTGTTCTTTGTCAGGAAATAGATTGTCGATAATAACATGAAATAATTAAAATTGTATCATCAAAAAGTAAATATGAATACAAACTGTAATTGCATTGTTTTTTTCTCCTAACATTAAATTTTAAACGGTATTATAAGGCATAATACCAGTTCCTTCGCTTCCTAAATTATGTAATTTGACATCGTGATTAACTTTGACAGAATTTCAAAGTTTCATATTTTTGATGAAACTTTAATAATGTTTGAACTTAAAATTGAGACATATTACTTTGACAGTGATATATCTTAATAATAAGATAAATTAATTTACCATGGCTTTCTTATCATTAAACAACTAGCTTTTGTTGGTGGATTCGCCCATGTAGACATAAAATTAATTCCGTCATCTTGTATATTGTCTTGTCCCAAATTCGAGATTCCGATATTTATCCCACTCTCAATTCTGACTTCGGTCTCGATCTAAGGAGATTCCGATTCCATTCATAATACTGGAGCCGCTTTTCATTTTGATCTGAATACTTCTCATTCTGATCCCGATCTTACTCTTGATTACAATTTTGATGCCACATTAAATATACTACTTATAAAGCATCATAACGATAAAACCATGCAAAACAATAAACAGATAATAGCTTATATATTTCAAAATAGTGTGCTCTATTAGTATGTTAAAGTTTATTAAAGTCAGTTTAACCATTGCTGACCTATGAAAAAGATACAAGTTAATAGACACACAATCAAACATGAAGTGTTACTCACCCTCGCTCTGTTGAGCACTAAATTCTGACTTGACATTACATTCTGCATAGATAGATGTACGTTTTTGGTCGCTTCGTTTTAGTTCGAGAGTGCATATACGCCACGGCGTTCATTGTCGCTTAACCTAACCTAACCTATCTTATTTTCATAATGAAAATAAGTTAGGGTTTATTAACATCCTAAAATGAATGATGTATTGCAGTAATTATTAGTACGGCAATGCATTGCAGGGCCTGCATGTCGGTCTCGACAAGCCGCGCCGTGACGCAGTCGTCCCGCGTCGTCGGGTCCCAGGATGGGTGGGCTTATAACCGAGATCGGCCAGCGCCGACGCGATGCGAGAGGTGAGCCATTCCGAATGAATTATGTAAATGACATCGATCTTTAGGTTGATGGATATTGTTGAACGAAATTCACTAACTGTATCTTGAAAGTGTAGTAGGGCTCCATAGTCGTACTGTACATAATCATCTGTCCATAGAAGTTTATCCCCATTATCAGTGTATGCTCCATTAGTGCATCAATTGAAACGGAATGATGATTGGAGTAACGTAGAACCATACCTAAAATTCATGATATTGTAAAGTATTTTCTCAAGAACAAATTCTAATCTGAGGCAAAATTGATTTCATCTATAATTTTGAAAAATTTCGAGCGACCAAGATGAAAATGCTCATTAGCATTTCTAGTCTACATAATTGTTTTCATTTTTTATTTAAACTTTATTGTACATAATGTAAATAAAATCTATTGCATCTTGAAAAATGAATTAGCTGTTGAGAACATGATATCGAAATTCTAAAAATTTGCTAACTGAATGGGCGCACAGCTACACCAGCTGTGAGCGACCAATGAAACTTCACCTTCCTGTGAGCAAGGCAGCGGTGTTAGATTTCACAACCTTTAACACTTTTTAGTTTTAGATTCAAATATAGTACTGGAAGGTCGTATAGTACTGGAATAGTGTCAGTTTTTGTTCTGAATTGAACCGATTCCCCTATTAGTCAATACAGAGCATCTTTAAATAGAAACAAAGAATGTCTAACTAATCCTAGTACAGTACGCATAACCGATCTGTGCGGCTCTTAAGTGAGATGTAGATTCCCATTTGCACACAGTACAGTTTGCTATGTAGTACTAATGCTCAATTAGTAGTTCCAAACATGAAATATTGCCAATCGCATTGTTATTTTTATAATCGAATTCGACATTATATTATATGTGCTAATGATTCATTGCTTTATGATTTATTCACGATTTGTTATATTGTTTCTCACGAGAACGCGACGAATGTACACGATAGCAGAAAGCGACAACACAACCGAGGCAATGTGGCAACTGACTAACTCTGACCAACCTCATTTCACCCTGACATCCAGATTGTTTGCACGTATCATATGGCATTACTTCATTAATATGCTTGCTACTGCTAATTAGTCTGTTGTTACTGTCAGTTATTGCTTTCGGTGTAAGTCTGTAGTAAAACTTAATGAAGATATTTACATTAACACAATTATTACATTTTAATAGAAACTGCCGCTAAGGAGGTACTGAACATGTTTCTCCACATGTCATCTTTAGCAGATGTAATTTATATCTTAGGTTCGTTTAGTTGTGGGCTCTTGCTCTATTAGGTTCTTTTAGTTGCAAATATTTAATTAATTTATTTTTAAATTTTAATATCCTTATAAAATTGTGTGAAAAATATGATAAATATACAAGGTGATCTAGACTAATCCACGCAATCCACGTACATAGCACGCTAAGAACTAAGGTTATGTAACAAAATGAACTAAATAAAAATGACATTGTGTATATTGTATTCGAAAGCAGTAGATTTGCAATCAAACACATCGACATCACCCGCGCCAACGTCGGCCGTTAGGTCATTGTACAGACGGGGCATTCTGGTTATAGGATTGTAAGAGGACCTATTTATTGTTTTTGTAGGTTTTGCAATGAAAATATTCTGAATGTTTGAAATTTATAAAGAGCATTATAATTCAGTAATAATATTGAGAGTGTTACAATTTTTTTATAGACAAATTCGATCTATTTGCTTACGATGTGTTTCCTTCCAGTGATTGTACTTTAAACGCGAAGCATCTTTGACGATAGTCAGTGAAGGAGCGGCCAAGATTCTGAGGAAAAGACAAGATTTTGATTTCTTTGTGCACTTTCAATGTGCTTAATATGAGTATTGTTGTGAGGAGACCACATCAAACTACCATATTCCAAGATACTCTAATATGGCTATAATATATACTTAATAAACTGCAATACATCTTGAATTCTATTGTAGACCTGGCTTTTTTGATTGATGTAAGCATAATTTGGCCGGAAGGTAAGCTTATCATCAAAAAGAATCCCAAGATCCTTAACTACAAATTTAGGTTGCAGTATAGAATCTGAAAGTTTGTATTCAGAAATTATTTTTGTCGATTTTGTAAGTAAAAGAAATCGCAAAGCGCTTGCTAGCATGTCCAAATCTTTTTGAAGAGCAGCACAATTTTTTGTTCCGAATAGGAGAGAATATCTTAAGACCATCACCGTATAGGATAGACAGTGAGCGACAAGGTCAATAATAAATATAATAAAGAGTAGAGGGCCCAAGTATGCGCCTTGAGGAACTCCAGAAGTTACAAGTATTTGCTCTGAAGTATAACCCTTAATAACGACTAATTGGCTCCTATTCTTAATATATAAATAAGTCCATCTATATAGACTACTGTGAATGCCATAAAATAACGGTTGCACAAGATTGAGTGATTAAATTTATCAAATGCTTTAGAAAATCCGTGTTTACTGTCTCAACTTGTCCGCGTATAGCAAATTATATATTGCTTTTAATTGTTTAATAGGAAGTGATGATCAAAATTGGAAATAATCTGTTCTCTGTATACATTGAGTTACTGACAAATTTTCATTTCATTCAAATATTCACCCCAATGTTACAGATAATGGGGACATCACCCTGCCGAGTCTCACCACGACGTGAGCAGCGCTGGACGCAAACATATAACGGAAGGGAGTAGTGTGCACTGATGTTACTATAGGTCGGTATAATACTTATGTTGGAGAAACTTGCCGTCATTGTATGAAGACAAACTCGTTCTCTGTTTATTGCACGAGAAGCAGAGGTTATGATATGACTACAAGAAAACGTGTGTAAATTTCATAAACAGGACAGTGTGTGTGTGTGCGGTGGTTATAAGTTCTTCGTGCGCATGCGTTTCAAATGCAGAATATTTAATGTGACTCGAGTGCAACAAGTAAAACAATGAAATTTCAGTGGAAGACAATATGGACATAAAATGTGAGAGCTCTTGTATGATTTGCACAAATCACTAAAATACTAGAAAGATAAATTTACCTCTGTAATAATGACACAAGATTTTGTAAGATCTCAAAGTGAGTTTTGCTTGTATAAGAAATATAATAGTAATGCCAAAACACACATTTTATTATATGCTACGAATTTATTAATTTTGGAAAAACGCAATTGAAATATGTGGACCTTAAGTTAATGTTAAATAGAAAATTTAAGATGAAAGACTCAAGCTTAATGTCAAACTTTCTAGGAATGTATGTCAAATATGACTTAGAAATGAAATCACCAAATTCAATAAAAAAAAATACCTAGAATATATTTTTAAAAATTTGAAAAGAAAAATTAAAAATGTACTCATTTATAATCCTAAAATATTAGCAGAAAAGAATGATTCTATAATTGATAGAAATATTGAAAAGAAATGTAAAAAAAATCTGAAATATTAGAAGAAAAGAACGATTCTATAATTGATACAAATACTCAAAAGAAATGTGAAAAGATTCTAAAATATTAGAAGAAAAGAATGATTGTACAATTGCAAAAAAAATTCAAAAGAAATGTAGAAAGATTATAGATTGTTTGTCTTATACAGCATTAGGTACAATTAGACTGTCCTCTACAAAGTCAGAATATGTAGCAATCAGTATAGTTGCAAGTATAGCTTGTTGGCTCATAAATTTGTTAAAAGACTTTAATATTGAGAATTTGCCCTATGATCATATTTAGTGACGATCAGAGTGCCATAATGGTTGCTAGTACTGGTAGTATTAATCTATTGAAACATATAAACTAATATTCCACTTTATTAAAGAGTTGAATAAAAATATTGAATCGATTTTGAAATACATAAAAAAGATCAGACAGCAGATATGTTCATAAATGTATAACCTAAAATTGTTGTAAAAAGCATGGGGAATGTTGATATGGGTCAATGTAATATTTTTATATTGGAAAACTGTTGCTGTCCTTGTGTGAAGAGAAAAATTAAAACAAAAGAATTACTTGTGTCAGAAACATTTAAGAAATAAAGTGCAGTTTGTTCAAACCTTTTGTTTTATTTATATTTCAACACACAAGTCATCTAATTGCAATTAGTCATTTACCATCGAAAACTTGGAGCGCCTGAAAGTTTAAGAGTTGTCAAGGCAAAATCTTTGAATGATAAAAACAGAGCGGAAATGAATCGAGTCCCACAAAAAGTGATTTTGTGCAGGAAAGTATAAAACATACATTTAGATATGAGCCGATTGTCCTTATCCCATTGTGAGATAACCCTTGAGAACATCTGGTTATCGTTTGATGACATGGTGTGCAACAACAACAACAAAGTTCGAACCAATTCCATTATAAACTTTATCTATGGTGGTGGGAGACGGAACACAGGTGGATCGACCATTTTAACTTGCTTTTTATTTTTTATATTTAGCATTGAAATGGAACTGTACTTGTGACAAATACGTAAAATTAGAAAAATAATTAACAGACATAAAATATGTTCAGTTCCAAATAATAATGAAGTTAAATCCATGAGCAAAAATGTCCATTTAGTACCGCTTATTTCACCTAAACTTCACAAAACACTTTAGCTTTGGTCTAAATTTGTTCAATGATAAATTAAAAAGTTCTTACTATCTATTAAAAATAAGAAAATTTTACAACAGTTGTATTCCAACTGGTTTGGTTTACGTGGATGGCAAACTTGAGAGGCCATTGTTAACGCCAAATTGAAAACTACAAACTTTATATTGTGCAGCATCCATCTCAAACAGTGCTTATAGAGAGAAAGATGAGCGTGAATAATTTGCGTTGCTGCTGATCTAATACACAAGCTCTAAATATGTAATTCTTCAGTCCCTCTCGGATCAATTTTTCTAAGTGTTGAATATTTCTTGAGTGACTGCACTTGGCGACTGACCTTGTATTTCGTTTCATTTTCAAAACTTCCCGTCCTCTTAAACTCTAAAATTCTGCATACCATTTAATAATAATAATTGCTTGTAAATAAGCAGATTCGCCTCTCAATTACTAAAAGTGTAGTAATAAAGTAAATAAGTTCATAATATTTGTCTGGCTTTAAACCTTTTTAAGGTTCCGAGCCAAAATAGCAAAACGGAACCGTCCATTCGTCCATATGTTACATGCATTTTATTAAAAAACTACAAGACGTATGTCGATGAAATTTATAGTGTAGGTGTCTTGTATAAGCCACTACTTAGGTTGATATTTAAATAACAAAAGAAATATTTCTAGGGTCACTCCAAACCTGTAACAGAAGCTGAAAAAAATTTTTTTAGCGATCATCAACTTGTGGCATATTTCGACAGTTCGTTTAGAAATAGCTTTAGGCTTCTAAGAATTTTTTCTGATTACGCGAATAATTTCGAAATAATCGCTCCGAAAGTATTAAAAATTGTGTCCACCCCCTTTATTTTCTAAACTGAGTGTTCAAAAAATATGCAAAAATAAGGAAGATAACACTTAATAAATATTTTCAACAAAAATTATTTTGAACATGGTCGGATATAGAGTTTTCAAATTATTGCCGAAAAACTGCGCTTCTTAACAAAAGGAAGTACATGCCATGCTCTTATGCTGATGCATTTTAGTTTACACTAGTTTAAGGGTAATAGTCGACATACCTACTTGTTTCTCTAATTACATCTATTATGTACTGGGAATGTGGAAAAATTGTAACAACGTGATTTTTTCGTCTGTAGTGTATTTCTTTGTAGTATCAGCTTCAAAACCCAACATTGAGCATGGTCCGACATGCTCTTAGCCAGTCTTTTTTATAATAAATTACAACACGAAGTTACAACACGAAATAATAAATTACAACACGAAAATCACGTCGACTGAATTCCATTGTTGCATGCAAATTCCCGCCAGATTTTCACAAAAATAAGCATTCTAAAGAAAAAAATAGCATAGCATAGTATAGCAAATAGAATTAGCACTTTATCGAAATGGGATGGGGGCTGTATCGCTGTTTTAAAAATATTCGCATCTCGTTGCTACTCTGTGCGTTTGGGCTGGCAACCCTGCTATTGCTGCTTTTAAAGTCAATCAATTTGTGATAGTCTGTTGTGTTCATGTCGTTCTAAATCAACGCTGTTTGCGACGCTGTTTCTGCGCCCTGCTAAGAAAGGTTTAATACTTTGCGTCTCTGTCGGCCGAATCATGTCCAACGAGTGGCACCGCGTTTCAGAGGATATGATTTCATTTGTTAATGTGAGTAAAACAATTTCGAGGTATCTTTTAAAAGTAATCCTAACAAACTAAAAGGTAAAATTACGAATTTATAATCGTGATAGTGAATTGCATGAAACCTTTTTAATAGAAGATTGACACAACACTACAGAATAACTGTACAGATCTAGAATACTTCACGATTTTTCTGGGTATTGTCTAAAAAACTCCTTTTGTTACCTAAAGACGTGTTTATTACCGACCAATACAATTGCATGCCAATCATAATCAAAGGAGAATCCCAAAATATTGCCAGTACCTTATAACAATGAACAAACATGCCGTTATTTACGTAGGCTTTATTTATTATAATAGTAATTATTATGAGGTCGAAGACTTTCTACAAATTACCAGTTATGACAAAATAAAAAGTCGTTCGACATTTCATAACTAAAGATTATACAAAACTACAAAATACATCAAGTATTTCTTTCCATTCTTAATTCAATAAAGCAGACACAGTAAACTTTAAAAGACATAAACAAGTGAGAATTTTATGAATGAAATTGTGTGGTGTAGTCCTGGCTCTCAAAATAGTTTCAACCGGACTCGTCAGTCGGCACGCACTTTGACTACATTATCTCCCTCAGCAATCGATGTTCTTGTTTGTCGCTCTTAAAGGTTAGGATATTATTGATCATGATAATGAGAGGGATGGGCAAATAACTTGAGTGGTTAATTATTGTAATTACGCACAACAAAGCAAAAATACATAACTAGTTTTGTTTTTACTCATGTATATTTAGTGTAGGTACTGTAAGCGTTACGATTGATTACTTAATTTATGTCTATTAGCCACAAATATTTAAATACTACAGAAATCTGGAAATTCAAGATTTTTCTAGAGAATTTGGCATACTCTCGTGAAATAATGACTAGGTACATGTGTATTAGAGCCCAAAATTGATAACACCTTGTGAGAAAAAGATAGATTAAAAGCCCTTTGAAGTAACATAATCTCAAAAATTTTAAATCCTACATATCAATGCGGGTAAACTTCCTATGAAAATTGAATTGTGTTTGTTTTTTCTCTTATTGTAGTAAACGGTTAAAACAACAATATGTTTTTGTCTATGCTAGCCAAAATTTGTATGGGGACTTGACATTGTCCTTTGTATTGTAGTCTGACTGAAATCAAATATGTATGTAAAACTAATTAGATTCCATCTGTGAATGCTTTCAGTAATTTCATATTAAGTAATTGGTTTCAGAATCACAATGGTTTCGAGATAAAATGTTTGATTTTTAATTAATTCACCATAACCTTTTTAGCCATAGATTCATAAAGTTAAAAACTATTACTAAACTCTTTGAAATATATAATAATATCTTCAGTATTTTTAATTATACTATTGGTTTCAAGCAATATTTTTAATTAGCATCAAAAATTCACTTTACAACTATTTCGAGTTGCGTGGCAATTGAATCTGTGTTAACTGCTCCTATGAATCATAGAACATAAACAACTAGAGAATTATTAAAGTATGCTTTTTAGTACACGTCATTAATAGTCAGTGCCTTCATTACGGTTAGGTTCAACTCTTTTCACGTATGACAAAAATTCAACTACGTGTTCAATAACAGAAAATATGCATTGCCATACCATCATTTTACATCAATAGCAGACCCATCATATGATGCGATGTTGTGATTTATTATGCTTTAGGATGTTTGTAGTTTCTGATTCCCGGGAAGATATGTTTGGTTTCATTTCCAATTAGAAACCAAGTGGAATATTGACATTTTGATGTTTAAATAGTAATATTTTTTTGATTGTTGAATAGGTTCTATGTTTAGTAGTTTTTGCAAATGACTTTAGACAAATCATGAAGGGATTTACGTGGTGAATGTTAAAATCGACTGATTTTTTTATCAAATCACCATTACTTACATATTGTTTTATGAGGGAATTGATAATGAGTTAATGTCAAATGACTATTGTGTCTGTAAATAACATTATTATTTTTTAACAATGCAAATAACTATATTGAGGCATCTTTAATTTTCATAAAATCTCTAAATAAGTACAATTATAGTGTATGAAATGGATTTATTTTAAGTCACAAAGACAAGATGTGACTTATTTATTTTTCCTGAATACCATCTATTATTAATGTTTTTGAGTTTGGAGAAATATTCATTAATTTAAATTTTATTTTAAGCCATTTATGAATGTACACAAATTTCACAGACATGTTTAAAAAATAATATGATAAATTTCTTTCAGATATGAATTTTCATTACAAGTCAGTAATAAGAATATTATATTTTGCAAGCACTTGAAATTTATTTTTACTGGCCTGAGAATCAATAACATAGTCGAAAGAAATAATTTATTTTGAGGTTATACTATAAAGTATTGTTCTGTCTGCAGAGTGTACTTCAGATGTTCCATGAGTTATGTGGCGACAACCACTTTGCGGCTGTAAATAGTGGCAACATAGATCAAGTTGTAAGTACATGCAAGAAATACTCTAAAATTAATTAAGTAATAGACGCCACTGGTCTGCACTTGCAATTACGTAGATTCACGAAGGCGAGGTAATTATAAATATGCAATTAGTGTTTTGATGCCAGATTTAATCCGTCCATATATTACTGTTACTAAAAAGACCTCGGCTACCAACGTGATAGTGCTGAAAGAAACTTAGATATCACAGCCGTTTTTATCAACATAGGAAAATAAAGAATCGGACACATACCCAGTGAAATGGATTTATGATGCTCAAGTCGACCTCAAAATTTTGATTTTGGTAATTACCACTAAATGTTATTTTTAAGGGAAATTTGGAAGAGGAAATCCGTTGTCTCTTATCGATCTAAATACTGTTCCTCTCTTCTATAATATTATTTATTTTATTAACTAACGTTAAAAGCGTTATTTATTTTGTCATCTATAATATAAAAATGAGTCGCAAAATGTGTTGGTAAGCGCATAACTCAACAACGCCTGGACCAATTTGGCCAATTATTTTTTTTTAATGTTCGTTTTTAATTGCCGGGAAAACCCTAAAAGCAGCCCTTTTCTTTTTCCCATATAAACGTTTTCTAACTAAATTGTTGAGTCAATTTGCACTTTATTACCGCCGCACAAAGTTCAAATTCAATCATATCTATCAAAACAGTGTGCGTGTTTGCGTTGGAGGATCTAATGTCGCTTTCCGAAACTCAACAAAAATATCGCGAACCCGACCAAATTGAATAGTCACAAAATGTAAAAGCTATTAGTATTGATTTTCAATTTTGTCGGCTTCGTGATATTATTTTTTTTTTATTTTAGTTTCGTTATATAATATCATAAATGCAATTGTTTTTACTTTATTACATCAGTCAAACACAAACTGGTGTTACCAAAGTATTTAATGATTTTTAATTATTGATTTAATATCACTATCTGTGCAAAATTATTTAAATACATACCATAATATTATGTAAATGAGATGAACACGATATGATATAATAAATATAAGAAAATGAAAACTTTATACACATACAACATTGGTATGGCTAAAAGGACTTGACTCCAAGTCATATTATATTGGAAAACCATCAGATTTGTTTGTCTATGCGCCAGGTAATTTAACAAAAAACATCGTATATCATAAAGCACTACAATGAAAATAAAACTGATTTTTGTTAATAATTATGATTCATTTGATTAACAATAAAGCGATTACTTAATTTTAAATGCTTATATACGTTTTATTTAATTATTTTTTAATACAGATTCATGATTTTGTATGTATAGTATTGCAAACTTATAAGTTCAGGTGGATTGTGCTATTGAAAATGCATAATCTTCCAGTTCAGGAGAATTTATTTCCCCGACTATAAAATAGGTAGGAACAAAAAACTGCCACATTCCAAATCTTTTTAACAGAACGAAGTCTGTCGGGTCCGCTAGTTATTTTACAAAATTCTATTCTTATTGTAGACATTAAAAATGATATTTGAAACATGATGTATACGTGCATAAAATTTATAAATGCAACATAACAACATGCTGAATCAACAATTATAGTTACAATTCAAAGGATTGAATATAATCTCCCGAATCATTTGTTATCATAAATCTTTTCTATTGCCCTCAAGTGCAAATTTAAAAAATCTAAAAAACACTTGACCCTGTCCACCATGTCTAAAACTTACTCAACCTTTGAG
>BGZK01002870.1:0-39166 GCA_005406025.1 Eumeta japonica | reverse complement strand
TTTCATTATAAACGGACACACGTTATTGGACCTTACTTCTTAAGAATTGATTTTTATATAAGGTACCCGGTATGTGGAAATTTTATGACTGAAAAATACAAACGTTAACTGAAAATTATTATGGTTTTTATATGTATTCGATCTCGACTTCTATATTTAACACAGCGTTCAATGGTAGCGCGGCTGAACGGCCTAAGGCGCTGGTTTAAAGTTTTTTCGGAGGCGTGGGTTCGAATCCCATCGCTGCCAGACCATTTTTCATTTAAATTTTATTAATGATTCACAGAATTATTCTAACCAAAAATAGTAATTATTGTTTCATATAATAGCATCTAATTTTGTAGTTGGATAAGATATGTATTTGATACGAGTACATTATAATTGCAGTAATTTTTGTTTAGACGGGCAAATTTTCACAAACTTGTAACAGCCCTTATGTAATATGATTTACTTATAATATTTAATCGTATCAATATAAACAAATATGTATAAAATTATAAACATACTTTCACTATTATAAAATATACGTTTATTTACTCCCTTACCCCGTATATTCAAAAACAATCGCAATTAAAAAGTAAATCCCAGTCGCGCGACGAAGCTGACGCACACATTTTTTTTATACTACACAGTGATACTCTCGGAAAAGGATTTCAATTGTTGACCCCTACTAAAAGAAACGTAGAATATAATTTGAAATATACATTTTGAGGCTTCCAAGACGTCTCCAACTCATATTTTCATGGCATGAAACTAGTAGTCGGCTATGATTCTAATTTCTATTCCTATTCCTATTAAAAATCTTAATCGCTCTCAACATAAACGCTTGTATAAATAAAAAAAAGCTTAAGACGCTTAGAAACTCAAAATAAGTCTATAGGAGATTACAATGCAAACGAGTAAAAAGTATGCGCGGTTGAGAATAATTTTTTGCGCCGCCATTGAAAATTCAACGTGAAATTTTTGTAACAAGGTTGCGAAACACATCTCACCGAGCATAAATCTGTGGGAAAGCATTATCGTTTATGGCAAATTTCCTTACGAAGCCGGGAGCGTATCGGTCGTCCGCTGTAATAGGAGCGAGCAACTTCAGCTATTTTGCTGACATTCATTTAAAAGGAGATGAAAAACGTATCCAGTTTAAAATCCAATACTCAATCATGGTTACTTAAGACCATAGCTTTGTACTTTTCGTATAAGTCATATTCTACTCCCATAATCTACACTTTTTTACATGAAAATACTAAAACGTTTTCATGTTAACGCATTATATAAAGTAAAAGTAAAGGAATATATCTCGAGTCGTGCGGAGGAGCGAGCGCCATTAAATGAACAAAACAAATCCTTACACCTCAAATTTATGTGCAATACGCGTTACCGCCACCCACATAAACTCGGCGTCGATTGTTCCGCACAAAATATCAGCAAATTTATTGGTGATAGACCATCGATACAGATTACTTCATAACACAATAAATTTATTCGGTAATGGATGTATTCCATCAAAACGCCATTGAAACAAGAGAGAACGGGTTTTCGTATTGATTAAACAACTCTATATTTATGACTATACATAAAACGAGCAACTGTTTATGTTTCCGGTAAGCAAATCTTTTGTGAATACTATGTAGTGGTTCTCGAGTTTAAGTTCCGCGCGTTGCATTTTATTAGTCTACAATATTAAATAATTATTAATAGTTAAATAATTACAAATATATTCATAATAATTTCTTAAAGTGTGTAATATTTATCTCTAAATATGAAAAAAATTTCATGTAAATGGCTAACTTTTTCCCGCTGTTTTTTTCCTGATCCACCCGGATGGACGTAAGAAAGTACTCCTTCGTTTTTTGTATAGAGCAATCTCTTTCAGCCGTTATTTGGACCGTCGTCCTATTTTCCACTTTAATTATGATTTCGATGTCGGTTTTAATATCGATTCCGATACAGAATCTGATTTCGATCCCGCATTGTGTTTCATAAGTATATGATCAAAACGTTCTACAATACTATTAAAGAGTCATTTAATAAAATGGGACAATTTCTTTTCGGAAACGAGTTTTTCTTTTGTTTGAGAGAAATAAGTGAAATAATAATTTATATGCTACTATATTCAAGACGCTTAGGTTCTATAAGAGTTGCCGTAAAATTCATAATAAAGTACGTGATTATGTTACGTACACGTCCGAAAGTTTTTCAACCTACGTATAAAAGGTTTATCCACAACTTCTGCTCTGAGAGAACAAAATCAAATATGTCGCTATACAGGTTTGCTCGCAACTTACAAGTTTCGGGAATCATCCCGAAACCTTTTTCTAAATATTTGTATTCCCTACAGTTACATTGTATAATAACTTTACTATTATGAAGGAAATAATTTAATGCAAATATTTATTTGGGTTCGGGTTCGCCTTAATATCGGACAGTATTCGGAAATGATTTTTTTGTTGTGAAGATATATATTTTGTATTCGTTTATTTATTTTTAAAACAACCATCTGAAATAAGTATATGAAGAAAAATATATTATTTGGATATAGTAAACTATAGTTGAAGATATACACTGAGATGAATAAAAAATTCACTGCGTACGTAAATAATATTATGCTGTTTAAATAATATTATGGATATTTTATTATAGAAAAAGATAAGTTTATCCAACCTGTGTATCTCTATGGATGCTGTAGGTGGACCAGCAACAGGGTTCCACCTGATTGGAGTCCAGACCCCAGAATTCCAACTCTTCCTCGAACAATGGTCCGCAGACATTTGTGGGGGGTAGTGAAGTTTGCCTGTCCTGTCGACAAATTAACATAATTATGAAATTTAAATTTCTTTATATAACATTTTTTTTGGTTTTTTAAAATGCTTATTGAGGGATCACTTAGAGATATTACTCGAAAATTTAAAAACGATGAATAAAGACAAAAATATTCACAACTATCTGTTCTTCTATAAGAAGCAACTCTTAAAAAAATCGCCATCATAATAATGAATCTTTTTCGTTTTCGCTTGCTGGTTCGACGAGCAAATATAAATATATAGATTCATTTAAAAATAAAGCGTACCTTAAAAACGGGCATGCAATAGTTAAATATTCACAAGAGACAACGTAAACCTACATAACAACTTAACACACGACCGCAAATACATCAAACCGGAGTAATGGCTTCTACGGCGTACGGTCGTCGTGTGACAGCTATCAAATGTAACCCACGTATTCCGCTTCCATTCCGGCTCGGGCTATAGGGAATAGACCCCTGAAATAGTACACGCACACGGCAGCGATATCGATGGAATGCGCATATCGAAATATGTGCAACTATTGATAATTATTTTTATGTTTCCATGTTTATCTATGCATCATTTTGTATAAAATGTACCCTCAATCTCTTATGTGATCGGTAAAGTTAAAAGTGGAACGCATAAATGAACTTTTATTGTTTTACTGGTAATTGTAACAGTTGACCTGTAATTGATTTACTTCTTTTTTTTTTCACACAGTTAACCTCATGGATACATGACACCTAAGAAAAACTAAACCAGGTTGTAGCAGATTTGTGCCGACTGAAAGCACATTAAGGTCTCTATCGTCGTCTTTATTAGGGTCATGGGTGCCATTTCATATTCTTCTACTACCTCGACGGCGACGGAACACTTGACATAATGGCTCCTCTTCATTATCAAGGATCGCCATGACGTCTATATAAGCAACCTGTGATACAACTCACAGCGACACCTCGAGCTAGTAATTGGACAGCAAACCACCCCAAGTTTGCCACCCTAGGCGCATATTTTGCCCTAAGCTATATACAATTGATTTATCTGCTTATACAGCTATTTGAGTTTACTGTAATAAAATTTATAAAACCTCGTACCGCCAATACAATTTCCATATACTGATCCTTATGAGAAACATCTAGCTGCTCAAAAACTTGTCACGAGTACAAGACGTTTTAGGTACTTTTCTTCTAGAACCCGGATCGCCTAAAGATCGCTCTTTAGGTAAAGATAAATGAGTAAAAAACTAGATATGTTTACAAAACAAGTCGAACTTTGATTCTGGGTAATGGAAACAAAAACCACTTTAGAATAAGTAATTTTAAATATAAACTTTATTTGAACGATTCATTTAGAACTAACAATATATTAGGTCGGAGAAAAAGTTTTTTCGTATTTTTTAAATTAAAAGTTGCACTCAAATATTTTTGATTGTGTTTTTGTATATAAAGATACTTTTAAATAGACTATACGTAAAAAAAGATAATTAAAAACGGCGTCCCGCCATTTTTCTAGTGTTTTTCAGCCCACCAAAATCAGTGAATCTTACGTAGAAATTCGATACATTTAGAAGTTTTATTACAAAAACCGGAAAAATGCAACGCAAGCCGCGAAAAAACTTTGGCAACAAGTTGTTGAAAAAAATGACATATGGATTATAATAGAATTTATGTTTTGAATCCATAGCTCATTCTCTTGTTTTTTTTTTTTATTAAAATACCTTTTACTGTATTTTTACAACATATAAATACTCCGAAATAATTAGATTCACTTTTCAATATGTCAATTTTGTATTCTACATTGTATAACGACCATCTATATAGCAGTTATTATTAGAATTTTAAAAAATTCAAAATTTTTAAGTATAATGATTTTTTAGATGATTTTAAAGAAGAAAATTGGTATGCAAGCAACCGGAGACTAGGTGATCACTGCTACTCAAGATCACCAACAACCCAAGGGAGTCGCTTGTCTGTTGCCGGTCTTTTGAAAGGAAATAGTCTCTTTTCGTCAGTATATTCCCTTATCGTATTAATGGGGATAATCTCGGGATAATGATGATAGATAATTTCAAAGTTTAGACGTATGTAGCAGAAAATATTACACGAAACGTGCGATGTAGATCTCCAACTATCCAAATGGCGATGATGTTATTTCTGGCGTACGAAACGGTATATGTGATAAAAAACACACGGAGACGCCACATCTCTTCAAAGGGTCGAGCTAGCCGGATATTGTAGGGTTGCTGACAATTCGAGGCGCTCTACGGATGCGATAGTATCTAATGAAAAGGGATATCGTAGATGCATAGACATAAAAGTGACTTTACCAATGTTATTTTTTATTTTGATACATAACTTCTAGGTCTAACAAAAAATGAAAAAAAAAATACATTTTTCGATAAATACAACAATTACAAAAGGGATAACGAAAGAGAAATACGAATAGCGTAACTTTTTATAGAAAAAAATTTTGACGTAGCTTTATTATGAGGAAGAATGTTGTGTAGTTTTTTGAAATAATTTTAAATTCATATTTAAAATTTGTATATGAGTTTTCATTTCCAGTTTAGATTTTAAAGTGAATATTTTAATTAAATTCTAATTATACCATCGGCAAAGATTTTGCTATTTTGCACTAACGTTATTTTATTTCGAATTTATGACAAGTAGCGTCTACTATCCCTTTTTTTGATGAGACCTTTACCTCGGGACAGTACACCACGCCTTGCATTCTAGCTTATTTTTAGGATCCTTTTAGATAAGGATAAGCAAAAATATTGTTTATGTTAAGTAAAAATTCATATAGCATAATTATTCATATTTATTTACTGTCAAATGATATCTATTCAGCTACGCTAGACGTAAATTTGAATTGGAACTGATTATTTCGTTTATAATCTACATTTATCTACGGCCTCCAATTACCTATTTTTCTGTACATATACATTTTATATATATAAAATATCCTATGTCCTATTTTAGGATATATACTGCCTCTACGCCAAATTTCATGAGAATCTATGCAACGGTTTGATCGTGATTGAAAAACAAACATCCAAATAATCTGTTACATGCACAAGAACATAGATATAACGTTCACTCTTTTTTAAAATGGATGCTAATATAAATTATATCAATAAACTTTTATAATAAATACTTGGGCTTCTTTGCGATTATAAAGAAATGAGTAGTTAAACTAAAATTCAAGTGATAAACAGACCGTAAAACTCGTATTAGTAAATTCAAATTCAATTGCGCTGGCTCAAGTCGCTAATATTCTGAAATAGGGAATGCTTTGGAATTTTCGTAACGCGTTCAGAACTGAGGGCACGAGTTAGTGATAATTTACTTTATCAAATAACTCAATAGAAATCAATCTGAACCTTAACATTATTTTTCAGCCTTTCAGGTTATTTGACCTGCTTGAAGATTTCATGCTTTGTCATTTTCCATAAACATAATATACACTCAGCTATTACCCTTATGGGTAGGCAGAGATTTTTGGTTTTTACATGGCAGGATCTTTGCATATTTCTTTTCGCTAATATTCATTAATCTTTTCGCGCAAGCTTGTCGGTTTTGGGTGTTTAAAATTTGGCTCTTAATCATTTATCGCTTGTTATATTGAAAATATCACTTAGATATACCGACATGTAAATTAAAGAATAGAAATATTTTTTTAATTTACCATATTTAAAAAAAATTAGAAAATTAAAACAATTTTAATATTTTGTGATTGTGAATTTATCACAGATATGAAAATACTTGTAATATGTAGACAAAAACCATGCAACGCATAAATAGTAATTACAATCTTAAATTAGTAATTATGAGATGATAAAAATTGTAATTATAAGTAATACAACTATAAGTAATTACATTATTCAATATTAAATTTATTTAAAATTTAGATTATTTTCATAGCTATTGAAAAGTCACAAACACAAACTTTGTGAAGAATTTATAGTGAGTTAGAATGATTTTTTATGGGGCAACAAAAAGTTTCATTCACATGGTATATGGTACACGTGTGGGTTAATTAAAAATGTCGTATATATGTGTGGGTTAATTAATTATTTATTGATATGATTGTTAGTAACTTAGATGAACTATTTATGTATAATTGAGGAGCTAAATTTCAAAAGGGTATCTTTTTATTTTTTCAATATAAATAAAAAACTGTTTACTTTAAACTATAATTTTTTTATTATTTTTTTTAATTCATATGCATGACAGTGATTTAATGTTCATTGAAAAAAATGTATAATTCTTTGTATAATTAATATTAAAAATTAGAAAAAGTGCCTTTTTGATCCAAAATTAAAAAAAGATACCCATTTGATCCAAAGTGATAAAAAAGTACCCTTTTGATTTAAAGTGATAACTTTTCCAAGAAAAATTGTTTTACTGATAGTTGTTATTCTTTTAACGCTTACAGACAAAATTGCTTGAAAGAATTTTTTGCAAACCCTTAAAAGATGTTTATTTTTCTTAAATAAATAAAAATGGTTACTAAACAATCTAGGCTTTGATTTATTTGAAGTATCTGCATAGTTGATCTGGGTTGGCTTATTTGGACCCATAAGCCTGGTTCAAAATATGTCTTGAGCACCTTTAGTTTTGTGATTATAAAGAAGTGTTCGATTATGTAGAATTTTACCAATTGTTAAACTGGAGCATTTAAATTGACTTTTCGTAGGATGATGACATGGCGATTCAAAATCATGTCCCATCGGGTTCTTGTCGGTGTATCTATTCGTAAAACAAAAAAATAATTATCGATATTCATCAAAATAAATTAAAAAAATATTATTTAATAAAGATAAATACTTAATATGCTTAGTCGAGTTGATTGCGATCTAGCGCGTGGTTTTTTTCGTACACCATTATTAATTGACGACAAATTTACCTTATTCATTTTTTGTTTCGAGTCAACTTTTCTCAGATTCGATGATATAATCAGAATATAAATAAATTAAATCATATTCATAAAATCAGAATGTTCCAAGATGTAAACATCAAGATTATAAATTCAAATTGAAGTGGTTGAAAATATGTTATGCAGCTTGTAGACAGGAAAGCCAAGACTGCATTAAAACTTATAATATTGAAGAAAGCCGTAAGTGGCGCTTGTGAAGCGCACGAAAGAAGAAGTACAAATTTTTGAATTTTTTTAGAAAATTAATATTAACGGTAAAAAGATTAATACTAACATTAATTTGATTAATAATTTTTAATTTTAAATTAATATCAAGGCATAAATAACATTATAATAATAAAAAGTATATTAATAATATTTATATTATTTAATAATAATGATAAATACTGAATTATTTATTTAATTTTACAAAAAGATCTTCTTCTGATCTCAAGCGTAATATTCTAAGATCCGGCATTAGAAAAATGCATCCTCATCTGTTAATTGAATCAAATAATGTTTTAAAGGCAGATAACTGTATTATAAATTTATGAGAACAATGTCTGCCGCCGTAGTCCTGCTGCTATTAACACTGATTATTTAATTTTTTTTTTTTATGTGAACTGCAAATAATTTCATGGTATCTGTCACTCATAAATATATTTAGAATTTTGTAAACTCTACATGCGTGTTAATATTTTTAATTAACAGATGAGGAAAATAAGTTCGGTTTATCTACTTGTTTACATCTGGCTCCACGTAGCTGTAGCAGTCATAAAGATCGCTACCTATTGTACAAGATGTAGAACATTTTTGTAACAAAATGTAAACAAAACAACAAAGTTTTGTACTTACGATGTGCAATCAACATAAAAACAGACAATTAATTATTAACTATTTAATTAATTTTGGTAGCAGTAGGAGTACGGCGGAAGACATCATTCTCATATAATTTATAATCCTGTTATCTTCCTTTAAAACATTATTTGATTCAATTAACAGATGAGGGTGCATTTTTCTAATGCCGGGTCTTAGACTATAATTTTTTTTTTTTATACTGAAAAAAAAATTTAATTCATTAAATTTGATGAATGCTTCAAGTTAAATGCGCTCCATATTTTTGTTTGAAATTTTAAAAGTATTTTCATACCTATTGAAAACTCACAGACATCACAAAATATAAATTATTTTAAGGTTTTTAGTCCGTTTTAAAATCGTGGTAAATTCATTTCTTTTTTATATCTAATATTTTTCTGCATTTTAGTATTTTCTGTGCAAAATTTTGAAATTGGTTTAGAATTGTCTTAGGTAAAAATTTAAATGGTGTAGTGAACTCAATCTTCATAAACATTTTTTTCTTCCACGTGTTCTTGCATGGTCATTCGATTTTTATCTATTTCAAAAAAAATATTTCACGCTTCTTATTTTTCTTCATATATGTTTAAAATTTCTAATAGGTCGCAAAGTTATTTTTAAATCTATTACAAAATTCCACTCGAACAGATACATAGACAAATAGACAGACAAGAAAGTATGTTAATAAAAACTTAATAATACGAGCCGTGGTGGCAAAGTGTTCAGCTTATTGCCTTCTAATCATACTTGTTTCGAATCTTCACCCCGCCTAATTTGAAAACACCCGGGACCGACGACTTAAAATATTTCTTGAAGAGAGGGAAAATATTGTGACTTTAAGCTCGTTGAAACAAGCTTTTGTTAATTTTGTAAATGACCCATCAAAATCGCAATTCGTTTATTTAGGGTGTGTTCGTTATTTGGTTGTCTAACCTATTCAAACTTTGTTTATGTACCAAATCGCAATTGTTTTCGTTCAGAATACTCATAGGAAATAAATTGTAGCAGACAGAGAGATAGACGAGCAGACACGAGCGTGATCCTCTTTTCTTTTTTCTTGTCTGACATACGAAACCCTAAAAATTAACAGCAAATTCTAAGCTTGACTTGTTTACCTCATATAATCCTTATTACAAGAAGCGATGCTACTTTAAAACAGTAAAGTTAAGATTGGATCTGCCGATTGCGTGCCCTTCTCATAAAAAGGAAACAAGGACTTTTGATACTTTTCTTCGCGGTGTCTCGAAATCGTTATTAGAAAGTTTGTGATGTAACGAACAATAATTTAATTAACACTTCTTGCTGTTGATTTTATTCGATACGAGTCGACTTATTTCCCTTAAACAATTATTTCATAAACTGTAAAATACTTTACAGTTTAAGAAATGTAAATAGCTCCTGTGTAAGTATAAATAGCTCGCCCGGCGAACATTGTTCATCATTTTCCAGTACGCGGTATACTCATATAATATATTCCCGCGGCTCCATCCGTCTAAACGTAGATTGAATTTTTCTTATTTTTTATTAAAGGACTGATGCCTGTCCGTCGATCTATCTATAAGCCTTCTGGCTACTTCATCCTCCACCTCTCTACCCTCCCTGCTAAGTAGCCATTCGACTATCCAACCATCCAGCTAACGACCCATATGGCTATCGACTCGTCCACTTACCCTACAATTAATCACCTCTCATTCGACCATGTATTCCGCCTAACCAGCTTTCCATCCATTCAATCTATTCAGTCATTTAATCAAATTTTGCACAATTGTTAATGCTATTTGATAGTGCAAGAATATAGTTTTGATTCATCCACTAAGTGATCATCTGGGATTATGAATATAAAATTCCATTATACCCATGTGCCGCAGAGCACTAGATTTTTTAATTTTCCTTCTTGATATTAATCCGACATATACACAATAATGTCTACTTAGTTCAGATTTTGAGATTTTTTTTTTTAGCGCTGTCATTAGAGATTATGTAATTATGAGATATTTTTTCCCCAAACATATAATTTATTAATAACTCAACTACAGTGCCATCTATCGGATTTTAGCATGGCTATAAACCATCGTCTCGACAAAAAAAGTGTATTGTGAATATAGGATCTAAATCAGTCAAGTCATTCAAAAGTTGCATAATCACCAAAAGACGCTTCAAAAATTATGTAGCTATATAAAGATACGCATTCAGTGGAAATAGTAATGTGAATAATGAGGGAACAAAGTGCAAATTAATTACACGTTCAAACTCAGTTGATGCTGCTAATGATTTTCACGAACTGAATTTTTGTCAAAGGCTCCTTATTACAGTACTTTTTGCAAAAGAAATACCTGTTCGCAGTTGAGCATTCACAATTCTACAATTGAAAAGACTTCAAGATTACATTTAACAATTTGGTTCAGGCTTAAGAGAGAATTCGTTAAATTATTTATTTACCAGTCTGACATAACATAGTAAATGGAAACCAAAATTTTCATAATGTAATAAGTATAATTATTTTATTATATATTAAGAGAAGCATTTTTTGTCAAAAACAATGAAAAATACATTTGTCCAAAAAATAGGAAATAAAATAATGCAAACTTGTTCAAAACTATACTTATACTTCAATTTAATTACATTATCTTTATAACGATAAACTTATTCACGTATTGATTATTAAAAATAAATGGTTATTCCGAGAACTGGCGAAACAGTACACAATTTGGTATAAATGTTTTTTTCATATGTATCCATATTTGATTCTGGAAATTCGAAACATATGTACTACGATACTAAAAAGTTAGGAGCTATCGCGATATACATAAATAGTCTAGATTCCGACATTAAAAAATCCTACCCTCTTCTTTTGATTAAATGAAATATTGTACTAAGGCCGTGTTTAGATATAGAGAATTCGGAAATATAAAATTTTTAAACAAAACTGTGCTAACATTATTTTTTCGGCTGTAACCGCTCCTTTTATACTTACTGCAATTTAAAATACAATGATATAAAGTTCAATGCTTAATCAATTTGTTGTTCGATCTGCTATCCAACTTTGCTTTGATTCATTCTCATAAATAATAATTTAAAAAATTTCATTTGTAAAAGCAAAATACAAAAGTTATAATTAATTTTAGTATAGCTTGTAACTGTCTCAAAGTTCGCAGTCGATAATAAGTTTGTAATGCGCTGTACGATGTGGTACTCGAAAAAATCAATACAAAATCACGTGAAGAAAATTAATGTAACGATTATTAAAATTGAATATTTAAAATTAATGGTACCAAAATTTTCTTGGAAACTTTTACATTATTAAATTCTTTATATTTAAATATGCCTTTAGAACAATATTTCATTTGATTGACAGACGAGAAAAGATGAATAATTTTTAATAAAAAAAAACCTTTTAGGCTCTTTTATTTCGGACGCCTCAAATAAGGTTACATCGTTGCTATCAAAGAAAGAAAAGATTCTTTAGATCTCCGATTTTCTCAGCAATCTAGGCGACATAGGTGATTTCTAAACTATTTTAGTCGATAAATAATGATCTCTCGTTGCCAAGATTCTCTTGATAAAAAATCAAGAACTTAAATAAAAAACGTCGACCATTTAAATACTAATACTTTATTATTTATTAATTAGATATTATGTTTTGTGCTAGAGCTATGATGTGGTTAATTTGGCTATAGCACAAAATTATCAACTCAAACAGTGAAGTATCCACTCTTATAGAATACAGGTGTGAAGTAAAAGCTTCCATAGTTCTTTCGTCTAGTCAATGAGAGTTCCGGTGGCCCACTCCCTGTGCTCTGGTGAAAACTCGGTTTACAAACATTGAACTAAAAACAGTAACTTCCCACTTTTGAACATTTTTCAATATTTATAGCGGAAAGTTGAAAAACACTAATCAAATGCTCATAATACGACTATATTTTAATTTTTTTAGTATTTGTAACAACTGCGTTTTTTACAGGCTTTTGTTTGCAAGCTTCTATTTTATTATCACCTCAGTCGGTGTCTGTAGTCAAACCGTGCAACTGAATCTTAGCCCAAAACACAAAACAAAACAGCACAAACACAAAATTTTGTGTATGTATTTAATTGCAATACCCTGTTCTAAAACATCATTATAACATGGCTTCTCCACCCAGGGTTGGCTTCCGGCGAGGGAACTACTGGACTGTGAACAGCACAAACACGAACTTTTGTATATGCATTTAATATGATAGCTCGTTCTAAACAATATCATAGCACGGCTGCTGCATCCTGAGCTGGTTTTCACTAAACTGATGCGGGCAAATCGGCTGATAAAATTTTGCTTTACAGTTCAGAATTTAAAGGTGACTTTAAGAGTTTAGTAATTATTATCAATATTTAAAATTGATAATATTTACTTAGACCGTTATATTACTTTCTTACAATACGAAAAATTGAAAAATAAATAATAGTAAAAACTAGGTTTTATGTTGTTAAAAATGAAGTAAAAAGTTGAAAATAAAATTATCGCGATTAGAAACAAGCCATTTTCGAGATTTTAAGCATGGATTGACATTAAAGTTACTTCTTTTTGTCAAACCATTATAGAACCAGAATAAAAATACTCTCTCTCTCTTTTCTCTTGCTATCAAATGTACCACGCTTTTATTCTAGTAATATAACGGTTTGACAAAAAAGCAAGCTTGTTCTTAATATTTTTTAAAGATTATTTTAGATTCTAATATGTCAAAAGAATTAGTCTTAGGAGTTTCAAATTAAAAAGATGAAAAATGTGAATATGATAGTGATAGCTATGAGAAAAATATTTTTACCAGCTAATTATATATATATAATTATCGGCTATCAACTAATTATAGCAGTATAATTAGTTGATAGCCGGTAAAGTTATTTTCCAAAAGAGTAGGCAGATACCATAATTTTCCACATATACGATCTTTGCATATCTCTCTTACTTCGCTAACATCCATCAAACAAGTAAGCCTGTCAGTTTCAAGTTCTTAAAATTTTACCCTTTTTATTTTAATATGCTCTTGTCATTAGACTCTATTACAACTTATAGTAGCAAGCAAGACCCCATTCACTTATTTCCTACATTTAGTCATGTAAGAGAAACACGAATTAATTCGTGTTTCTTTTACAAACGAGCCATATACAAACAGCAACCCATGATTAAGTTTAATCAACACGATGAAACTACACATCCCTGTCTGAGAGTCATACGGAGATAAAACCAGTTAGTGTTTGCGCCGTTTATTTTGACACAGGCACTGGAGTCTATGTCTAGAGATCGCAGTGTCCGTATCAAAGCGTTAGTCACACCATGTATGGACAGGGTTCTCTATAGGTCATTCCTTTTCACTGTATCATAAGCTTATGGCCCTTAGCCAGTAACTTTCCCGTAATGTTTCGCAGAGAAAGAACTCGGTCCGTACACCCCATCCTTTTTTTAAATTCTGCTTGTACAATCCATACATTGTTTTCAGTTTCATTCGCAACTCTTTCAATAATGATTTTTGCATACAATTTGCCAACGACGCTGAGACTTATAGGATGGTAATCTGTGTGAACTTGCCCTGACCTTTTCCCTTTACATAGGGGTACAGTTAAGGCTTTGCACCAGTCATTATATTATATATTTTAGTGCTTTCATAATTTCATTCATTGTAAATTATTTTCATTTTCATCACCATTCATATATTCAGTTGCAATAATATTATCATACGCAATTATATCTTCATATGAAAAAACACTTTCGAAATAATTCTTCCAGCGCTATTTCTCATGACTTTCCTCATTCAAAAAACATCCATCGTCGTCTCTAATTACATTCAGACACGATTGCTCGGAAGTATTTCGGGCTTAGTCGTCAATTTTTTTTTTTACATCATTAAGCAAAAAATAAAATAAACGCATGACCAAAAATGTTTTCATTTAATTCAAGTAACAGTTCAGTGTTTATCTTAGTGTCGAAACTACCAAGTTTGCTACATAATTGTCCTAACTAAGACACTCGTAATAAGACTTTGTCTAGTATAGCGAGATTGGCGTAAACTGAATTCAGTCTTAGGCGTGTTCTAACACAGAAGTTTCCTAGCTAGAAGACCTATCCTACTTGTAAAATTTAGTACTATTATATTTAGTATTTTAACATTACAAATAGTTTACTTTTATCTTAAAATATAGATTTGTTTTGTATACATTATTATTTAGTAAAAATTTAAAAAAACTGGCCAAGAGCATGTCGGACCTTGCTCATTATAGAGTTCCGAATTCATTATTACAAAGAAATACACAACAGATGAAAAAAATACGTTGTTACACTTTTCCGGGTTTCACGCACTGGATAGTTGTAAGCACTTTAGTCGCTTATAACTAGAGACACAAGTAAGCATGTCGACTATTACCACAGATCCGTGAGTATTACTATTAAAATAGTGTTATGCATTAGCAAAAGAGCGTATCTTCATGGCATTTACGTCTTTTGTTGAGAAGTGTAGTTTTTCGTAAATAACTCAAAACCAGTATATCCTACCATGTTCAAAATAATTTTCATTGAAAGCATTTATTAAGCGTTACCTTCGTTATTTTGTTCATATTCATATTTTTTGGAGACACTGTTTAGAAAATTTATGGAGGGGGGACACTATTTCTGCAACTTCCGGAATGAATATTTTCAAAATTATTCACGTAATCAGAAAAATTGCTTACAAACCTTAAAATGCTTTTAAAAGAACTGTCTAAATATGTGCCATTCGTTGATGTGTGCTGAAAAAATGTTTTCATCTTCTGCCACATATATGGAGTGCCCCCCTAGAAATATTTATTTTTGTTATTTAACTACCAAATTAAGTAGAGGCTTGTACAAGTCACCTACACTATAAATTTTATCAATACACGTCTTGTAGTTTTTGAATAAAATGCCTGTGACATACGGACGGACGGACGGGCGAACATGACGAAATTAAAAGTGTTCCGATTTTGCTCGGAACCCTAAAAATCGTATCTCTTATTATTTGGTGATGAGGATATTTATGATTTAACGCGTATAATAAATCAAAAGAATACAAATACCTGTAACGTTTACGCGCGAATGAATTACACGTAGATATTTTTTGTTTGGAGTTGTGGCAGATATTCCGACTAAACTGGAAGTTAATAAGGCGTGTTAAAATTTAGCATTATATACAGGTATCGTGATCACGATTTACAAAGAAATCGTTCTATATAGAAATAAATTAAATCAATTGATACCTTTGTTATCCACCTGAGCAAAATTGCGGCTATAGGCAGGTGAATAGCTTGCACAAGCATAGCATAATATAAAATTAAAGGAATACGTTTTGTGCGACTCCAACGGAAAGCATGTAAGTAAAACAACTGATTTTATTATTTTACCTCCAGCCGAAAAAAAAAATTTGTGACTCCCAATTATTAGGCGAACTAGCAATAGCATTAAATCAAAAGAAAAATGATTGTTTGCAACATGGTAACACAGACCTTAACAATTATAAATATGAAAAGTGTATTTGATGATTTTTTCAAACTTTTTTTATACAGGAATCAAACAATGGATAAACGTGATTTTTATTTGGAAATATTTTATCGCCTGGTAACTATTACATTTATAATATACAATTGGCTGACGTAGACTATTTTTTATCTCAGAAAATCGCAGAAATCCTGTGGGATAGTAATTATAACTAACTCTGCATAGACTCCTTTTTATTCATCAATGTAACTTTGTAATCGATAATAACTCATAAGCAGTTCTGAATAAAAAATTTTGTTTTGTGATTTTGTTTAATGTGGAAATCACACTTATATGACTGTCTGCGGTTTGGTTTAATTTTCAAATCACTTTTAATAATACTTTTTTTCTTATCAAAATGCATAAGTTCTAGTGAAATTTAAACTTAATCATTTATAACTTTAATCGAATTTTGTGTTTAAGTATGTATGCATATTTGTATTATATCTATCGTACTTGTTTATTCATTATGAAGTTAACTGTTACCTTATAAATTATTTTAATGTACGAGTAATATTATCAACTTATTTATTATGAGAGCAACTAATTGATAAGGAACAGAGATTTCGATGATTTGGGTCAGAATAAACGTAGCAGGTTCATGTCGCAAATAGAATAAATGTCAGATTTAACATACTCGTAACTGTCAGGTAGGGGTGTGCAGTGTAACTATTCATGAATACCTGACTGTTTAATTTGAAAGTGTATGAGTGTAGACTAAGAGTGGTCGAGATATCTATCAAATGTCTTCTGTTCTCTGAGGACTATGTAATCATTGCGGCGCAGACGTGTGAGTTGCAAGTGATGGTAACTAAAATAAACAGTTGTGGTAAAAAAATAAGTAAACAAGTAAACATCAGCATGAATCAGGGTGTGCGTAAAAGGCGAAAGTATGCTGGAATGCGACATACGTATAGAAGGTAAGAGAGTTAAACAAGTGGAAGAGTTTAATATCTGGGTAGTTTGTTTATAGGTTTGTTTAAAAGCAGGGAATAAATCGAGTGTTATCCAGACCAAATTAACTGTATATTAAATAAGAGTCAAGTTTTAAGCTGACGAGATCACGAATCTACCTGGAGCGATTAATAGACATCAGTGTAGCAAGAGAGAGAGAGAGATGCAAAGATCGCACCATGTGGAGGTCTGTAGTCTCTGCCTACTCGTCTGAAGGAGTGAGTTTAAATAAAATGTACTTTTACATTGGATTTTTAACATAGTATAGGACCGAAAATGAGAATTGAATGTGGAAGCAGAATCAAATAGGGAATGATATTGAAATTGAAATCAAGAGCGGGCTGTGGATCGAATCGAAAGCGGTATCAGAAGTCGTATCAAGAGCTGGACTGAAGCGGGAACCAAAAATAGGAACCGGATTAAAATTAGCATTTACAGGGAATTTCGAAACTATTATAACATTAGATCGATTAAAAGATGAAGGCTTTTAGTCAATACCCACATTGGCGAAAGTTAGTTAAGATTCCTTTTTTGATGTGCAACATTTATATGCGCGTCAGCGTGAAGAGTTTGTGTGGTGGATGTGTAGTGATAGCAAAGCGTAACGTTACATAAGCGATATGGATATAGATATATATCAACATATAGGAGTGCTGCACAGAAGAGACGTGCGAATGAGAGAGCAAAATAAATTAAATATATATATATTTATATATATATATATATGTTATATTTATAAATGTTTGTCTAGTTTTTTATAAATAAATTATTAATATTTAAATAAATGTTTGTTGCCCCAAAAATAAAGTTTGAAATTAATTAATTATTCAATTGATTTCATTGATTTATTTGACATATAATTTAAAATATTTTATACTGTTTTATTTACTGTGACGTCAACCTATTATAATTTCTTACTAATGAAATTGACTTAAAATTATTTATTTTTATTACTAATTAATTGGCAGAATTCCTAAAATAATTCAGATTACTGATATATTATATTATTAAATGGAAATATAATTTTCTATTTGTAAATATAAATATTCTCCAATTATATTTATATTTCAAGTAATAAGAAAAATATATTGATTTTATAAACAAACTATATTTTTTTGCTACATATTTACTTTATTAAATTATATAATTATATGAATATTAAATGTTTCACATCTTCGAGCATCGCGTGACGACCAAACTTTTTTTGTCTCTGAAATATTGTAAGTTTATTTATTATTGAATAAAACTAGATAAAGAAATATACACTAATCCAATAATCCGATCTACAAGCACATATTTCAGGGCTAAATTGGACAATATAAGAAAATATCATCGCAAACTTTTGCTCAATGAAAAACTATCAGAACTAAATAAACAAACGTAGACGTCTCAATATACGGGATTCAATTTATTTTTCTATCACACAAAATGTAATAAATTTTCCCCTTGGAAATAAATTATAGAATTTTTTTTTCCCGCGAGAACGTATCTCAAGTAATCCATTTCTAGGGTTCCGTGGCCTCAAGCTATAATATGGAACTCTACCAGTTTCACTCACCTATCGCTTTGTTTGTCACAATTACTCGGTTACTTATTAAAGGAGAAGACATTTTAAACATGTTAAATGTAATGAAAAAAACCGCCTTCAAAAACCTATTAAAATAATTGTTTAAACAGACTTATTATTGAAAAAACACCTATAGACGAAGATATTTTTATTAACTCAAAATTTAACGTTTCATATTCGTGTTTGTAGATTATATGTTCTTTTGCCTTGCTTTAGCTGGAACCTACTCCAAAAATAAATAATTATTTGTTTTTGGAAACTGTTTAATCAGCTATTTAGAAATGCTTTTAAAGGACATTTTTTTAAGTCATTTTATTTCGCATTCTTTAGTTTTCGAGTAATTATAACTTTATAATTCATTTAGTTACTTTGCATGTGGATTAACCGTGGTTAATTACATTGACCACGCATCTCCTATACTTTTGTATCTCGTCTTCTCATCATCTCCTTTACGTTCGAATTTATTGTCTACTATCCAGAGTATTAACATTTTTAGTTGGAATGCAACTACGAAATGTTTTTTCCTAATTATATAAACTGTATTTTATTCTTTATTCTACAAAAAGTTCTACAATTCATGAAAATTACATTTTCATTCAGTTCCACATAAAATTAGTTCGCCCTTTTCTACTGTTATTGCTAAAGAATTCCGATGTGTTTTTGCTACGATTGCCACGTTAAAACTCTATAAATGGATAAAAATATGTAGGTAGATCAATAAGTAATTTTAAGAGTCTTGCCTGCAGCATGCATTAAAATGCAGCATGCAATCCACCGCTGACCCTTGGATCTGTTCTTTCACTACGAATCCCTATCCAATAAATTAATTATTGATTCAAGAGGATTAATAGATATCGAACACCTCAGCAAGCATTAGTATTTTATTTATCATAATCCGCTAAATAGTTATGCTGTTATTTTTACAAACGTTTCATGCCAGATCATCACATCCTCAGGAAAATGCAGACAGCCACATTGGCATGGGTTTCAGGAATATTAAACTACCTACGGATGTGCTTCCAACCACTTTATATGACATGCAGTCATGCAATGAGTAATACATCAAGAATGACACAAGCTCCTCTACCAGCAATTACCGACCATGACCAATAGACATGATGATCTATTACCATAGACTAACTATCACCAAGCCATTGACGAATTTGTTATAGGTAGATGTATATCAAATCTCTTCCTGTTTCAAAATTCGTTAAAAATTAGAAGTATATAAAATAGTCATTGACATAAACTCAATTGATACTGGTAATAACTAAACTGAATTTACATGTTACTTAACTGTGTAAAATTATATTCATGCAGAGTACTCTATGTACGTATGTGGCACCAAAATACATATTATTATACAAAATTTGCTACTAAATAAATTTATTTAAGATTATTATTAAAGAAGGCTCTTGGTAAAAAAGCTATCGCACATAATTTTAAGAGCAGTATCTCTATTTTGTACCATTTTCAACTTGTCGACTAGACTATAAGCATGGGCATAACAACTTTGACTTCTTATTTGGTAGTTTTTATTTGTGATCGTTTCCTATTTGAATATGTTATGGTTGCATAGAATTAACTTTGAATAAAATTATGCCCAAATTCCGTACTTTTGTTGAGTGACAACTGCTTTCCGAACGAGTGATAGAATGAAATATAATTAGTGCTAAATCTATGAAACAAAAATATTTGAAATTTTATTGTACATATACCTATTTAACTCGAAATAAATGATCGTACTTAAAATTTTGTAAAATTGGTACTTTTCGATTTTCCATAATTTATTTCCCATTTAAATTCGTTATTTAAATAGGGAATAAAAAAAATATTTTTGCTTAAATTTGTGAGGTTTTATCAATTAAAATTTTAAAGATTAATAAATACATACTTACACTTGTTCTTACTGTAGGGCATAAAGTTTTGAATTATTATTAATTAAAGGTCTTCCATGAAAAAAATGATCTCCCAGAAATCAAGTTCAAGCAATTTATAAAAGGTCGGCTGGTATTCGTCGTTCATAATTTATGAAGACATTCACATATTCGAAACTTTACATCTTCAAAGAATATAAATCTCAACATAAAATTAGACTTTATAATGAATCTACAATCATCGGAATATATAAGCAAAGAAAAATCAAATTTTCCTTATTTACAAGTATCTTTGTCGATATAAATTTAAGATTTCATAATTTTAAGAGTATATAGTCTATTTGCTTACAGTTTACATCAGTTTCATATATATATGACGCATGACAGGCTTCGGCGATGTTTTTAAAATGCGCAGCAATGGTGACATCCCCCAGCGGGATGTACCCATTGCTGCACTCGCCGTTGTTCACGATGCGTCTAGTCGCCTCGAGTGCTCATGACAAACTGGCCGCAAGAATTTGTATTGCTTATATCGTCAAAAGCGTGCTGTTATCTTTTAACTTGAATAACAAAGAATTATCATCTGAAAAGAATACTGTCTAATGAACGTCCTTAACAAGGTTAGTTAAGTCATTTATATAAACTAAAAAGAGAAAGGGACCAAAAATTGATCTGGATGGTACACGCATGTGGACTACAAATCCAGATGATCTTATGCCAGTATCATCAATCTGAGCTTTATTACTTAAACACAATGTCAGAAGTTTGGATGGCCGCCCTGTTACTCTATAGCTAAGTAGTTTTCCGTTCAGAGTTTCATGACACACACAATGATAAGATTAGGCAAAATGCTTGTATCGCGAAGGCCCACATAAATGACGAATAACTATGAAAGTAATATTCTTCTCAAGGGGTAATATTTAGAAATATTTAAAAATAAACGTGCTACTTTAAAATGGAGAGTCACGCCGTTTGCATTTTTATCTATGTTATTGGAAGTTATTAACCTGTAGAGGTACTTTATGGGTTACGTTTATGTACTTTCACTTGTAAATGATTGCAATATGAATTTACCAATTTACACTTTTAGATCGTATTTATTGAAGTTATACTTCTTTAGGCGCGTTATGAAAAAATAATGAGAGTGAAATTTTAAGATTGTGTGACGCAAAATTAACAGGTTGAAGCTACCCGCTTAGAATTCGAATTTCGAATAATGAGAGAATTTATGTACATTTAATATAAGAAAATAAAAATTTATTTATTTAATTTTTGAAATTTAAATGAAATTTTGCATGCATGTATAAATCGCATGGCAATGCAATATTATTATGACATAGAGCTGATCTGATGATGGAGCTGGAAGGTGGCCATAGGAACTCCGTAATTAAACGACGCAACCCCATCGAGTTTGGGCTCGTTTGATTCGTCTTGCCGAGTACTTTGGTGCTATATGATAACCAGAGTCTGATAATGGAGCTGGAAGGTGGCCATGGGAACTCCGTAATTAAACGACGCAACCCCATCGAGTTTGGGCTCGTTTGATTCGTCTTGACGAGTACTTTGGTACTATATGGTAACCAGAGTCTGATGATGGAGCTGGAAGGTGGCCATGGGAACTCCGTAATTAAACGACGCAACCCCATCGAGTTTGGGCTCGTTTGATTCGTCTTGACGAGTACTTTGGTACTATATGGTAACCAGAGTCTGATGATGGAGCTGGAAGGTGGCCATAGGAACTCCGTAATTAAACGACGCAACCCCATCGAGTTTGGGCTCGTTTGATTCGTCTTGCCGAGTACTTTGGTACTATGTGGTAACCAGAGTCTGATGATGGAGCTGGAAGGTGGCCATGGGAACTCCGTAATTAAACGACGCAACCCCATCGAGTTTGGGCTCGTTTGATTCGTCTTGACGAGTACTTTGGTACTATATGGTAACCAGAGTGTGATGATGGAGCTGGAAGGTGGCCATGGGAACTCCGTAATTAAACGACGCAACCCCATCGAGTTTGGGCTCGTTTGATTCGTCTTGACGAGTACTTTGGTACTATATGGTAACCAGAGTCTGATGATGGAGCTGGAAGGTGGCCATGGGAACTCCGTAATTAAACGACGCAACCCCATCGAGTTTGGGCTCGTTTGATTCGTCTTGACGAGTACTTTGGTACTATATGGTAACCAGAGTGTGATGATGGAGCTGGAAGGTGGCCATAGGAACTCCGTAATTAAACGACGCAACCCCATCGAGTTTGGGCTCGTTTGATTCGTCTTGCCGAGTACTTTGGTACTATGTGGTAACCAGAGTCTGATGATGGAGCTGGAAGGTGGCTATAGGAACTCCGTAATTAAACGACGCAACCCCATCGAGTTTGGGCTCGTTTGATTCGTCTTGCCGAGTACTTTGGTACTATGTGGTAACCAGAGTCTGATGATGGAGCTGGAAGGTGGCCATAGGAACTCCGTAATTAAACAACGCAACCCCATCGAGTTTGGGCTCGTTTGTATATCTTCCCGAACAAGTATAACTTCTCACGCGCGTACATAAGTACACGCACCCATTTTTTATTGAAATTCGGACATTCCAGACACCGATAATTGTCCGTACATGAAACAATAAAAAATTTCATTGTCATATTTTTAGCTACAGTTTATGAAATGTTACGTCTATTAAATAATTGAGAGAAAATAAGAGAGGTGCTGGATCGGTGTTCAAGACAATCAATTTCAGTCCAGAAGATACCGGGTTTTATCCTTACCGCGGGAAAAGGCCAATGAGTTCGGCTTTCGGTCCCGATCTTTGTTATCATACTCTTGACCACAATCGTTAGTAAACCGCAACTCACACTGGGTCAACGCGGAGAACATAAGGTTTAAACACCTCGATCTAAAATAAAATAATTGTGTAATAGTACACCTCAACAACCTGAAAAATACAGAATATCCTGAGATAAAATTTATATATATATATACGGCCAACACAAAAAAGGCTCGAGCTGATATTTTGAACACTATTGAATCGAAATAGAAAAGGAAAACCTTCAAAGACAAATCGTACAAATTGTAAGCACAAACTGTCTAACAGTTTACGTATTTTTTTTATTGATTTATTTCGAGGTAGTCGTCATTCGCCTGCTTTGGTAGGCACTACGGGTTGTGAAAGCAAATAATAAAATGGTAAAAGGTGCATCGAATACAAAAAAAAGAGCTTTAAGCCATCTACAAACATTTCCTCGTCAAATAGTCAAAGTTTCAAGCCGATACGTTCAATAGTTTTTACTTGATACTCACACAAATATTATTTTCGTAATTACAATCGTGTCAATAACCCTAATATGCCAGTGTACATGAAAGTAATACGACATACAAAGTAATTTGAAAAAGTGTGCAGGTTTTTATAGCTTGGAACATTGGCTTTTTTGTACATTTTATGACCAAGTAAAGCGCCATGCAGTAACAGTTATAGAATATATAACTGACTGAAATATTTTGTATATAGACGACTTTCCCGTGCATATGAAATTGTTTGATAGAAATTATGAAGTAATGTTTATTAGAAGTACAAGGGCAGACTTGAAAACAAAATTTCTCACGATTTTGAGTTATATTGCTAGAAGGGAAGTGTACACCAAAGATTTAATACTTCGTTCTGCCTATTTATAACGTTTGGTAAAGAAGCCGTCGCTAACGAGCCCTGAGTAACTTTTGAAATTTACACCGAAGAACACGTGCTGAAAAGAATAGATATCTAGAGTACCTTTGAATTTTGAACAGTCTTTTCTTGTAGTATTACGTAGCGCCTTAAGTAATTTGACAAATTTTTTTGAACATATACAATTTGGGGATAAAAGTGCATATTGTATACACTTTCAGAGAGTTAATTCAGAAAGGTTTGGTGGATAAAACGCAAATGAGATTAAACATCGTGAAACCACTAATGAGAAAGAAATGAAAACATTAATTTTAGTGTCCACAATTTTATGATTTTTTAGGTTATGATATATGTTAATATTTTTAGTAATCTTTTCTCAAAAAAACCTGTCCATTGTTTTGTTAGAGGTTGTAGATCTATAACAAGGTTTTTTAACGTTTTTATGCTTACATTTATGTATATTATCAACACTTTTGTTTTAAACGTAAAAGAGTCACTTAAATAAAATCTTCTCAACATGTCTTACGTGCACCTTCTCCCTGAGTCAAACCTCATCAGATATCTGCTCGCTGCGTATCTATAAATCTCTGGATTTGTATATCCATACAAATATTCTAAGTGTACAAGTAACTCTTTCTATCTGTCTGTTACTTCATCGGAAAATTCGATATGAATATACCTGAGCCATAGAAAAGATATAGGCTAGTTTAAAAAGAAAATCAACTCTTAGGAAATTCAAATAAAAGAAAGAAAAGGACGTTAAAAATTAAAATTATATCATCAAAATGATTGCTATTGTGTATTGTATACTACAATATCTAAGAGACACCTTCCACCCTCGACTGTCATTCTTCCACCTGCGACGTAAGAACGCGGGTCAAGGATAGGGGCTATATAAAATATATTTTTTTTTTTCATAATTCATATAATCAAAAAGGTCTCCACAAGCTAGCTACACATACGTAGGCACGCAGTATATGTCATTTTACTATTATTGTACGCAAATAACGATCTCCCTATTGCTCTTTAGTAGTACTGTGCGCTTTCTTCTGTTACCATCCCTTCAAGACACATTTCTTGAATAAGCTCCACGCCAACCCTGCGCCGATTAATTTTCAAACAGAAAAACCGTTCAATCCACGGCGCAAAGGGAATTTCCTCTCCAGTTAGCAATCACCGTTGTTGACATTAATTATTTAACCGGGGAAGCAGAAAATTGTTAACCAGAGTGTCAAGTCGGGCGGCAGATCAGCCTGGTAACAATTCGATGCGTTTTGAGCTAGGATAATGTTATTATTTCTGTTGCGAGAGCTTCTCGTGCATTCGTTGAAACGTTGAAAATCGGTAAGTAGTCTATTTTCGTTGTTTTATCTTTAGCTGTGGTATAAGACATTGTTTCTAGCCAAATTTCTTAGTTGTAGGCTAACAGCAAATATTTTACGAGTTTTATTATTAATCATTTAACTTCGAAAAAGTGTTTGATATTTCATGACATTTTTTATTTTCAAGGACTTAAAAAACATACGAGCCCTTAGAAGATTGATGGTCACCTTAAAAGAATCACGTTACATTTTATTAAATTATTACACCATAATACTTGAGCCAAATTGGACACAGAATTTTGTCCTGTCCACAGAAATTTGTTCCTGATACAAATAGTCTTAATTAACAATAAAATACCCAGACAAATAAACGATCAGACAATAAAGTATTATAATAGGATTTTTTCTTCGTTTGCGATGTGAAACCCTAGAAATTTACGTATAACGGGCGCGTGCGGCTAGTACATACAAAAAAAGCTTTGTATGCCATGCAGTATCATACATACATGAATACAAGACCCTGAATGATAAATAAATACAAAACCGGTAAAAAATTGTGCTATTAAATTATTTTTGTATTTTGACTTCATCCGCGTCATCCATCCATTAGTGTTTTTGGGATCTAAACTCCGAACTACTGCCACAACGACAGGCTTTATTATATGACTTTTCCTTTTCCGTTTTCGTCGCTAAAATGTGAGCACAATCAATATTTCCATTTCGGAATTCATTTTTGCGTTGTCTCTTGTATTATATAGGTGTGAAGATACGTCGATAAGAAAGAAGGTGAACGTCGCCGTTTATAACGACAAAAAAACTTCCAGCTGACGGCTGTTATCGAGCGATTCGACGACAATCGAATAAAGACGAAAACCCTTTGTACCTGTATGAAAAACTTACGTGATCCCTTTTTGGCCGTCTTACACGTCTGTCGTTCCTCGTCACAGAACCGCCGCATTTAAGGGTAGTTTCATATATGCCACCACCTATATATGGAGCAAGAATATAACCCTTCTACGCCCCGTGACCTTTGCTTTATTAATTCTTTAAAGCGCTTTTTACATTTTATCACTGCTAATTAATAGGATTATCGATCATCTGTTTTAACAATTTATACATACCCTAGAGAAAAAAAATAAGAAAGTAAAGAATTCTTTGTTTGTTTTTGTTCCTGGTTTTACGCTGGTACTAACATGTACTTTTTTATGACGTAGCTGAAAATCAGCATTTTGCTGGGCTCGTCGACCTTTCGGCCTTTTGTTTTTCTATTTTGTGAGTGTTGAAGCCAAAAAAAAATAATTAATACAAGTAAAAATATGTCTAAATTCCATAATATATTGAACTTGCAATTAAGTTGCTTTTTAGATTTTCTACGTACGATGTTATTAATTATGTGGACGGAATAGAGTTTTATTTATTTATTCTTTGTATTGTAATTTTTTTTCTGAACGAACCCTAAGAACCCTTTTCATGACGAGTGAAAATATTCATAATCATCTTTAATAATTGTTATATTATTTTTATAGCTATAGCTTTTGATACGTGTCATTAATTAAATTAATAAATTAAATATGCGACTGTCGTATACGGCAAAATGTACTGTATCGGTGCACACTGTACATGTTCAAGTTACCATAATTTGATTCTACGATGCGGTTTAACCTTATCAAAAATTTAGTCAAAAATATTTGAAAGCTGTTTAATCAATGCTTTACTTTGATATTGTGAAAATGGTTTTGCTTGTTAAGCTAGTACATTAACGCATCAAATTAGTGGCATGTTACATTGGTTCCAAATTTTAGCGCTCGAAACTGAAGAGCTTTCATAAAACGTTTGATAAATATCAATAAAGCGATAAAGCGTCGTAAAGACAGTACTAGAGTAGAGAGATGTAGAGATCTACGGTACCGACATATCCTTCTAGGAAATGGGCATAACCTAATAATAAATAATACAAATAAAAAAAAATATGCGCCAGCTTCGACACGCGACTGGATATTACGCCACTAGTCTAAATTTAAGAACACATGTAGTTTGTTATGATAGAAATTTTCTAGTTACATATCTTTTTTTAAAATCATTTTCTAAATAAAACATGTGAAAAATCTTATAGAATCTGCTTCTATTGCTTTATGTTGAGGGTCCTACACCCACAATTGGCAGTGTCACCGGTTATTAGTACCACATGCTTGCTAAGTAAAGACTTAAGACTCGTAAAATATAACTGATGAAGCTAAAAAATCGTAAGCTCATCGCCGATGACTGTAAATTAGCGCATAGTAATAAGGGAAATAAAGTTTAAGATCATACACATCGAAAGATTACATTACATTTGTTAAAAATAAACCATCTATAAATCAGCAATGAAAGATAAATACACGGGTTCATTTTAATATTCACGAATGTGTTGCGCGTCGGGGCAACGTAATGACTTCACTTTTTGTTAACACTTGGTTTTGATCCTCATCTGATTTGTGTGCCGCGGGCTCCATACAGAAATCCATACTCAAAAAGTCAATTTGTTATTTTGATCACTCGAATTGTTTTTAACATAACAAATGGACGAAACATACAAGGTCGTTGTAAGGATACACAGAGCTATAACGGACGCTCGTGCAGATAGAGCAAGTACTATAGATATTGTGATGTATGCCTTTACATGCGAAGTCCCTTACGAAACCTTTCAAAATTCGTGCCTACTTCATGCCTCGCCGCATACCGATTGCCCTTTCCGCGAGAGTGCGCCTCGCACGAATGACCAGAGAGCATAAAACCTTTTTCGACCAAATTTTCTCGAAGACGTATCCATATTATACAAATATATAAAGATAAATTCACATAAAACCTGTTTCCAGAATCGTTTCATCTGTAACATATTTACAAGTGTCACCGAATACTCCGGTGAATCAATCGTTTCCCCTTTTTACTTTATGTAGTCCCAAAAAATATTTTCTGTTTTAAGAACGCAGATAAAAATAGTTTAACTTAATATAATAAGAGCTTTAAATTGAGCACGATTTATGAACGTTATTAAAACTTTAATAATTTAAATGGCGTTGCTTTCATTTTAGAATCAATTTAGTTCGAGGTCGCCAATCAAGCGACGCGAATTTATCTAAAGCCTAGGTCCCTTGAAGGAAACCTAACAAATCACTTTACGTCACGCCTCGTCGATATTTTAAATAATTACAGAGTCGAAGTTTTCTCTCTCGACTGCTCCGAGACGTATTATATGAGCGCTTCTTTCATAACGAGTCGTTTTTTTAATAAAATTGCTTAATTATCAACCAAAATTTCGTTAAAAATGATACAATGACAAACTATTAATTTGACGTTAAGCGTAGTGCTCCGCACCTCGTGCACGCCGCGGTACTGCATAGAACAGGCACGTGTTTGGTTATTTTTAAAGGTCATGTGCGACAAAACAATTTTTTCGTTTAAAATAGAAACTAGAATTTATTTCAAAAAGTCTATATGGCATTTTGAAGTGTTTGTATTGATTAATCTACATAAAGAATTTGAAGGGTTAAATCGATCCCATTTGGATGTAAAATGTAAATCTCCGTTTTAAAAGGGGGATATTTGATATTGTTTTTCCGTTATAAAATTTAATAAATCGTGTAACAGAAACAGATAAATTAAAGTCAATAACACGAAAAATCGTGTTATCTTCACACAATCATACGTTTTGTATTTTTTGAGAAAAATCAAGATACCTACCGCCAAAATGTCCAAATCCTCGCCTTCAACAACAGCCATCGAGGTAATTTAATATAATATCTACCGGTAACCGATTTGGCTATGTCGAGTTACACAATCACCGAGACGTGCGCTTCCACAACCTTTTTATTATAAATTGAAGTATTTTGATCTTAAGCTCTCCGTGCTGGTTCAAAACGAGCTGGAGGCTGCTAATGACCGTTGTCATCACCAATACAATGACAACATCCAGAACCAACGGCTTAATCTGTTCTATGTAGCACAGAGCGAGTACTTTAATTTAGGTTAAAACTCATCTGTCAATTCGACCATGATCAGAATCGAAACCTGTACCTTTTGGTACGTAGCCGGTGATCTTAACCGTCGAGCTACCATAGCTATTATTTGGTTTGATCTTCATCACATATCTATTCACATACGATATGTTAATAATATCTATACATACATTTGCGCTAACTCGATAATACCGTTAATTCGACACAATATTATTCAGGTCCTCCGTTCTGGTCTGGCGACGACAGCAAGTGAGATTAAATTCGTTTCTTAGGAAGAACACTTTTC
Organism: Eumeta japonica; assembly: GCA_005406025.1. NCBI lineage: Eukaryota > Metazoa > Arthropoda > Insecta > Lepidoptera > Psychidae > Eumeta > Eumeta japonica. The sequence continues at coordinate 9,446 of BGZK01002870.1, read as the reverse complement.
CTTTTTTTTCCTGTCCAATTTTTGTACGTTAATAATGGCGCTGTAATAATTGAATTAATTTTCCATTATAGGAAAATACGACTCATAAAAGTACGCTTGTTTGCTGTTTATACTTTAATTTGCCCTTGAACGGCCCAGTGTATTATAATATCCTGCATGTACAGATTATTAGCAAAGGAAATTAAAACCCTGTAATACAGGACATGTTTTATTATATTTACTAAAGAGAAACTAATTAATAATTAAATTGAATGTAATAAAACATATTGAAAAAATATGCCTTATTTTGAACGGGGTTATGTGATTTAAATTCTGATTTTTTGGAATCTTTCTTTCTCATAAATTATATAAAAATTACCCTTTTTTCTTTTAAAGAAGTACTGCTGATAATATACTTCTTTTTGGAAAAGCGCATATAAAACTGTTCCAATTGTACAAACCAACTTTAACAATTTATACAATTAATATTTCATATGGGTGATATTTATTAAATACAGAATTATGTAAAATTATTTTAGCATCATGTCATTTTTTACCTCACGTGGATTGTAGTCACATTAAAATATTAAAGAAAATAGTCGCACTAACATCAAACATATTTTGTCATATTATTTCAAAATAAAATACCTTTGTCTTTTTTACTAGGCCGTCTTTACTTTAATTTTGTCACATTTAACATTTTGTGATTTAAAGTGAATATAATGTGGCGAGGGAATCGAGTGCATCAGCGAAGCTCATAGCAAAACTATCTACAGCATTTCGCCGTGGGCTCCGTCAAAAGACTCTCAACACCACCGGCTCGCTTGACTGGCAACTTAGCCCACTGTCTAGCTATCTCTATCGGCTTGTGCTAGCTAGACTCTAGCACAAGCCGATATTCATATTTGGTATGTAAGAGTACATACGTAGAAATTTTTTTCAATTACACTTTAATATATTTTAATTCATTACATTATTACCAGTATTTAGCGTGTCTAAATTAATAACAATCATGAAAGTAGATTTTTTTCAGAATGCTATCAGGCTTTACCAAAATGCGATTACCCAAAGTACCGATCGTTTAACGGCGTAGTAAAAAATCGTCAAAGGAACGGATCGAATAGAAATATTTCATAGACCCAGAAAATGTGTGTCATTTTTACCTATATTATTGAAACGTCTGAAAACTTGGAACGTTATACGTACGCACACAACACAATTATTATAATCATGGTTTCAGAGGCTGCCTTTACCGTATGTAAATACTTTAAAACTAGCTGTGCTGTATTAACTAACTTCATGTGTGTAGAACTTATTTTTAGTATTAATTAATTCTTCATGAGCCGATTTCGTCGAAGAAAAGCCTATTTCTCTCTTCTCCCACATAAAGGACCGTATTTTTTTATTGTTTTAATTTAAGATCTTGCTTTTCAATACAGTTCCAAGGGACTGTAGATATATGTATTCGATATTAATTTCAACTTGAAATCCTCATGCATTCTTGAGAAAAAGGGTTTTGATAGACAGATAAAAATCTTATATTTCTCGGATAATGAAACAAATCGTCTTAAAGATTTTTATAAAGCGAGGATTTATAAAAATCTTTAAGACGATTTGTTTAAGCATATATATATTATCATTTCGTAAAACAATAATAATTATCTTTCTACATCTCTGGCAATTATATAATCAGCTATTACGGATTTCACAGTCAATTCTTGCATTAAACACTTCAATTTGAAATAAAATAATCTCTTCTTAAAGTTTTGTTCTTACAAAGATAATGTTTGCAGGGACCTTTTTGTGGAACCAGAATAACAAAGAATATAATTATCTCTATTGTTGCTTATCAATTATGAATATAATATTTTGCCTAAAATTAAACGAAATACATAAGTATTGTGGCTCGAATAATATATAAAATAGATTACCCAAAAAAACTGAATAGGTTATGGTGGAGGCTCAAAATTTGTAAAATTCATCGAAACATCCTTAAAGCTATGGTTTTGCGAAGACAGAACTATCTTTGTTTAACCAATGTGCCCTGACATTAAAGTCTTTCTAAAGTTATCTCGAATAATTAATTATTCAACTTTTCTTTATCAGTTTCTTTGAGCATAATTTTCAACGTCCAATAATAAATATTGTGTCTCATTCCCATAATTATGATAATTTAAATGAAATTTCACACACAATTTATCGAAAATGTAGTGTATTTCACGATAATCTTCCCATTTCTGCCACAGCGTACACTGCGGTCGACTGTATATTTCGCACGTAGCGAATAGTCTATAGCAGAAGCACGGCATGTGATCGCTTTCTGATTCTTCTACAAACTGAATAAAAAAAATGAGCACACCACTTTTTATCAACACTATCATAGAATTGACGTTATTAATTGAATAATACTATAAAATTATATTGTTATATTCTTTGCGCCATCAGCGTGCGAGTTACCGGCGATATTAAATAAAATGAATGATTTTTTTAGTAAAATAGGTATGAAAGTAAATGTCACCAACTCTAAAGTCATGGTATTTGAAAGAAGAAAAATACGACTGAATGCAATATATGAAAGAATTAGTATAGGTGATTAAATTGTTTATAAATGACGGTAAACATGAAAGAGACATTGAAAGGAGAGTGACTTTGAGGAAATAAAATGAATGGGGCCTTGCCTGCCATTATGATTAGGAATAAGTATAAATATGTTAGTATAGGTGGAGTGTTCTTGAAAAATATACGGAGAAACAATGATGTCAAAGAGCAAAGTTTTTGGACGAAGCTGTAGTGATAAGAATAGATAAAGGTATATTGCTATGGTTTCATCATCTAGAAAGGATGAATGAAAATAGAGTGACAAAACAAATGTACAGACAAATATGTGTGATGGAAAGACAGTCAAAGATTGCCTTAGAAAATATCTTGCTGACCAAACTAGGAGCATATTGAAAAGGGGTTAATTTTCTAGCACTCGATATCGACGGGCTTGCATGAGATGACATCAATCAACCACGAGAGAACCAAAAATCGTACCCAGTGCAAATCTATTATTAAAAACATGTATAAATTATAAAAAAGAAACGTTTTTTCTACAACAAGTACACTCAATTTGTAAAAGAGTAAAAGAAATAGGCAAGAGCTTATAACATAAAAAAAATGTTATCTTCACATGTACATAATGACAGCAATAATCTTACGCACTACTAACCATTGATATTTAGGTATTGTCTTTCACATTCGTAGTTATTCGCGGTTATACGAAACAGGTGAACATTTGCTGGACAATTAAAACGAACCGCCTGTCCAAAGAAATCCTTGAAAAGGAATTGAGTACATGTCGTCCATTTATATTAAAAGGCTTATTAGCATAACACGGTATAATTGTGCTCAACTTTGCACTTCTAATCTACAACATTATGCTATTAACATAGTTAACATAAGCCCATCTCGGTGTTGCCCGGGGCCTTTATGGGTACATGATCTAAATATGTGTAAAACGGTATTCACTGTTTTTGTTGATAACACGAAGTTTGTAATAAAATAATTTTAAATATAATAACTGCAATTTGTTCGGGAAAAATTGAACTAGAATCGAATTAAAATTATTTTTAAGTATCTTACATTTCTTTTAAATTTTTGAATTCCAGTGATTTGACTAAAAGAACAATTTTTCTATATTTAGAGTAATTGAAAGTGATGTTAGATTATCTTTTTTATTAATATTAATGATAATAACGTGCACAATTATTACATGTAAGTAAAAAAAAAACGACAAAATTATTACTTTTTCTACTATAATTCTCCAACTTAACCAAAAAAAATCTTTACTAAAATTGTGTCTTCTACAACTAATGAAATATGGATGTCCCTTCGTTTTTCAAAATTTTTAATTATTTTGGTATAGCGCTAGCCATTACATTTGATTTTATCTGTATTATATTGTATTATGTAGAGAACAATCTGACACTTTACATCACGTGACTACAATGCCGTGTAATCATATCATTTGTCTTCTTACAAAAACTGCAAAGCTTATACAATTTACCAGCCACCATCAATACATACTATCCATTACAATATAATACGAAATAAGTAATCTACACATGTAATAAAACAATAGAGTTTGTTTGTTTTCTCTGATTGTTGATTTGTTCTTCGAACCGCGCAAAACTGTGTCGAAATCCGTTTAACCATAACACAGACTGTACCGTGAAAATAATAATCTAAGCAAAACTCCCATAGAGATATTTATAAGATGTAAAAAATCGACGAAATATAATGATGAGGCAATTAATAACAAATAAATTGATTTGAGTAAAAATCTAGAATAAGAACGGGGCCGGAGTCGACAAGGGCTCCGGCATCAGGACCAACTGAGTAACCAAAACTCAAATCGAGAAGATAACCAGCATCATGAGTCGTAAGCTCCTACGAGATAATAAATTAAAGGATTCAGTGTATCTCCACCCCGGCGGACGCTGATATCAAGTAAAGTCTTTTATTTCTATCAAGTTCATTGAAACGATATCATCCGATGTTTCATAGAGATCAACAATATCCTTATATCTGTTTGAACTTTTAGGTCATCGATTGCGATTGGAATAAAACAGGTAAAACTGTCTCCCGCTGAATGCCCCTCTTCAGGAAAGGACATCGGACGGTCGCCGAGTCTAGAGCTGATCCTCGGGCACGCGCGCCACGCGTCCTAAGAATTATCGGTCCCGTAATTAACGGCGACCCGCCGCGCCGCCGCCGGCCGCTGATGTAACTAATAAAACATTTCCGCTCGTTCTCACGATAAATCTTATTGAGTTGGGTCTTTTCGAGTTTTCTTGGCGAAAATAAGTTTCGAATCGATCAGAAACTCGATACTGCAGAAATAATCTGAACTCCGAACTTAGCTAAATTTCTAGAATAGACAGATACGTGTTCGTGATAGGTCTGACCTTCGAGCGGGACGTCTGTCTACCTATACACGGTGTATAGCTATAACAGAATTAAATATTTACTGAAAACATATTTACAACAAAACGTATTTTAATAAATTAATAACATGGCAATACAAACCAAAATAGAGTAAAAAAATATTTTAAGCAGTAGGAGCCGTGGCCTACTGTAGCGTGGCCACCTACACCTGCGGGACGCTTTTGTGTTTAAAGTAGGAAATGATATCCGATATTTTTACCCAGTGACGTAATGCGCTATAGAATGAGAATGGGAATAGTTGCTTATTTTCTTTTCCATAAATAAATCAGATACATACCCTACTACACTACACCATATTATATTATACTATACTATATAATACTGTATCATATTATATTATACTATACCATAAAATAACATACATACCCTCCCCTTCTTTAAGAGATAACAATAAAAATAGGTTGAATTAATTTAATGTGGAAGTTGAATGAAAATGTGATCTGTACGAACAGTAGAACTTTAATATTATAAAATATAAGCATAATTTACATGGCTTGTATAGAAATTGTTTTGTAGTTGCACTGGAGCTGAGAATGTAAAAACTCTGGATTAATTACTAGCGGATAATAAATTAGCGATCGGTGTGCTACATTTTCACGTGCTCCGTACAAAAGTGAAGAAGATGCTTGGCCATTTTATTGACCACGGTTTAATCCACGTGCAAAGTAACCAAATCAATTACTCGAGGACTAAAAGATGTAAAATAAAATAAATTAAAAAATAACTATTATTTGTTTTTGGAGTCCTTTCTAGCTGAAGCAAGGAAAATACATGTAATATGTAAATCTTCATATGGAACGTTAAATATCAAAAAGGAGACCTTCTTATTCTTAGGAGACACAGCTGTCTGATTTATCTTTAGCTTTTACCGACTCAAAACACAACAGTTTTTTTTTGAAGTCCTTTTAAATAATTATTTTAAATGATTTTTGAAGGTGGTTTATTTTTATTTGTTTTTATATAGTATCATCTATATTTTACGCAATATAGTGTCATTTGTTGTTGACAAACAATAATGTAGTCATCTGAATTTTTTATTTAAATAATCCTAAATAAAGAAAGAATAATTTTTTTTGGAAAACATCTTTATATATAAACTTGAAAAGCAAAATAAAAAAATAAATTGTAATAACATTGTTAGGACCGTTTTTGACATTGCCATATATAAAGGATTGCTATCCATAAAGCAATAAGATAAAATGTAAACAATAATATCATTGGAATTTTCACATTCACAATGTTATTTTGTATTTTTTTTTATAAGAAAAGTTATTCTATTGCATTTTTGACGTGACAACGTCTTAAATTAGGTTGCGGCTGGGAGTCACTTTTTGAAGTGTAACGCTCGGTAACGTAACGATGAGTCACCGAACGAGAGAGGCCCGCCGAATGCCCTTGCCTCTCCCACTCAACTATGATCGGTCTGCGCGCAGCACTAGAGAATTAGTGCATAGTTTGTAATGTATTGCAAGTTATTGTATGTATATTTGTATATAAATACGTATGTATGTGTAAAGGTAAAAATAAAATTTTGTTAATATGAAATTCAGTGAGATTCTTTGTATAAATTAATGTTTTAAATATAATTCTTTGTATAAATAAATGTTTTAAATTGTTACTATTATTTCATCCTTCTTCCTACTATACGAATGAATATTCACATTAAAATGATTTTACCATTCAAAGTCGTTGTCACGTAAAACTTTCGCCCGTATACCGACTTTATAGGCAACCAAATTTTTTTCAAATGCTGAATCTTAGTTTGAATCAACTAATTTCTCAATGTGAGTTTTTAATTTTTTATTTTCCAACGATAAAAATTACATAAAAATTTTCAAATTAGCCCTTTTAACAGATTGACCAATTTCAATTACATTTTTTACTGTAATACATACATCATGGCTACATCTGGAACATTTTACATCGGCCTAAATGTTTTTTTTTTTGATTTTTCCTGTGTGCGCTTACAGATGCCCCCGCAAATCTTGTGCCTTTACAATTTATATAAGGGAACCAAATAGGAGTAAGTGCGAGTCGCAAAAATACGTCGTTCTAAAGATACATACATAACGTTATTAGACTCATCAAAGACATCGATCACAGGCGTGTGACAGAGTTCAAGATCTCCAAAGACGATAATAAGGTAGCCTTCACGTTCATTTATCCGCTCAAATATTATTTATCCTAACGATATTAGTTTACCTCCGTTATCAGAATATTGACTTCCAGATCTTGTTACTGTCTTTCCCGTGTTACAGTCATTCGAGTATTGTCATTTTCTTTATTGACTTCATTAATAAGTGTCATCGATGTTTCTGAAAAACCATAGAAGCACCTATGCTGGTGCCCTTGCAAAGGATGATACTTTTAATGCATTATTTCTCACTGATATTAGTGTCACGCCAATCAAATTACAATTGAATTGGCCATACAATATTCACACGTATTTTAAAATCCTGTTAAAATTTATCGGAAAATCATAAGCAGAAAAAAATATGAGCCGTCACGGGACGCCTGGCAGATGTGAAATATCCAGTTTGTAAAAGTAATATGCATTAAGACAAAATTACGACAGGAATTAAATATAGCATAATGGAAAAATTTAATATGACGATTTTTTTACAAAAAATGATGAGTATTTATTTAATTAACAATTATTTTCATTAAATACGAAATCTATTTTTTTAAGGAAAACCAGGTTATGTATACCGTAGTGAACAGCACCATCGAACCGAGTGAGAAGGGAGTCTTACAGTCGCTTGCGCATGGCGACGCGTCGCCACAACGTACATATAACTACATTTTCACTGTATATATACCATTGTATAGCGTGGCGACCCGTCGCCACAGCAAGCGTCACTACGCCAACAATCCGGCTTACCCTGCGCCTATAGATGTTTCACATCAAAATTAAGGTTGAAGATGAGGAAAATAAGATACTACTCAATTGAAAAACTCATTCTCGTTAAGAAATGAAAATACTATTTATGCTTTGATGAAAATTTACTTTTTTTTTCTTATAATAAAAGTATTATTTATCACACATGCTTTAATATTTTGTATGAAATAATATACTTTACATGAGATTGCAAAAGAACCGAATGTAGCTGTATATTGAGCAGTCTTCTAAGGTTTGATGTTTCTGTTAGAATTGTTTTTATATGTCTATATGAATGACATAATAAAGAAATTTTCAATATATTTTTAACAGAACGATTCACTGACGGTGCAAGTAAATACTTAACATATTAAGATAGATGTTGTCTAAGCGTTAATAGCCTGATTTATAACGAACTCAAACAAAGAGAAATTTAACAATTAAATTAATAAATTCCTTGTCACACAAATATCCACTTCCTCGAGTCATAAAATATAGGTTTACAAGATCTGCTTCGTCATATTTTTAACTTGCCATCTTGAAAAATTGGTGAAGTGCGAGTCTGATTCTTGTGCAGGTAGTTTTAAGCAAAAAATATATTTTTTTAAGTAGCCTCTATATTCTGTTTTGGATCCGATAAAAAGTCAACATTTTTATTTTTAAGATAAAACAAGGAATCTCAAATTTTCAAACTCTGTTTTCTGTATAAGTCTTCTTCTTCTAATTAATTAGAGTATTGATACTTTATAAACCCATATCGTGACTATCATTTAGAACAAGGACATCAGACAGACAAGCAACCGAAATTTCACTAAAAATTCCCATGTATCTTTTCCAATATGATGGTTTCATCACGATGTTTCCATTTCAGCGGTGCAGACTTGCGGATATTAACTCGCGTCTCTTGGGGCACTGGATCGCTAGACTATCATTGATTTATTTATATTGGTATCTGCCACCACTATTGACGCTTGAAGATTAAAAAAAAACGAGGGGTGTAACCATTGTTCCAATAAAATTTCTGAATAAATAAATATAAACACGGTAATTCGTTAATCAGTGTACGTGGTGGGTTTTTTTTAGAACTTCCTAACTTTTTAAGCTATTGCATAGCTTATATCGCGGGCTTTGAGCGCAGCGGCCGAAGCAAGAAATTCCATAACGAAAATAAAACCTAACACCCCCCACTCCGCCTACCATGTAGCTCGGCCGAGCGTTCGCTTAACGTTTATGTATATGGTACGACTGTATGAAGCTCGCACGGATCGAGACGAGCTGCTCCGAAATCGGACGAATACGTAAGCAGATGTTTGTGAGAAAGTATATAGGTATATAGGTATCTGTCATATCTTTATAATACCACACTCACCGCATGCCCCGTAAGTATACATGTAGGTATATATGTATATATAGTGTACCTATACAACAGTGAATAGCATTTGCTGTGAATAGCTATCCAGTAAAATTTGTGTATAAAGTGTTTTAAATATGAATAAACAAAGTGCATTTATTAATGAAGGAAGTGATGAAAAACAATTAATATCAAAGAAAAAAATACTGCATAAATAAATAATTATAATTGCAGAAGTTGATAAAATGC